>JAAGEH010000357.1:598974-648189 GCA_011751065.1 Lasiurus cinereus
CCATTAACAATGTTCCATGCAACAGTGACCCCAGTGTAGACAGAAGACCCCGATATACACAGTTCAAACATGTAAGCAAGTTCGAGCCAGATTTCGCCGTTGTCTTTAAGGTAACATGGAATTGTATGCAACTAGCTGTCTGTATATTTCCCCATCTCCATTTTGACTTTACTCAAAGTTTTGCCTTCTTCTAGAAAGGTCGCTCATTTACATATGGGCTTCTCGAGGGTCTTACATTTGGTGACTGGTTAGCAGTGTGCTGGCCATCTTTGGTTTAGAAAGGATGTCTTAACCATGAACTATCAAAGGGGCTAAAATCAACTTTCTTCCGAAGTCTAGAATTTCTCTTTTGTTCCGTCTTTTATCTATACTATATCACTGCACATGAATTAGAACCGCACGTCACAAAATTGCACAGAGATTACAAGTATTACATCCAGTCTGCATAAAATCGAGTTCCACTATGGACCAGATCACAAAATGGCTGCACTCTCTAATCTAAAACTAATATGCATATTGTACACATGTAGGGCAATTTTTTTAAACTTGAAGTCACAAGAATGCATGCAAGTTTGCTTTTTTTTTTTAAACAAATTTTATAATTTGTTCATGCTACCTAGAGTCAAGAGAGCTGTGTTTGAACATTTGCAATACCTCACCTCTTGTTATTAGTAATTCTAGTGCATGCATATGGTGTATACAGGTTAAGTAAACATGCATTGTTTTTTCACATTCTAAAACTATGGCAGTTTAGGCCATATTGTGCTGCCTGCATTTTATCTGCAATGCAGTGTGTCTCTAACGTTTTCAATCCCGTATTAATAGGTGGCATTTACACATAACACCTATATAGCAGCAAAGCTAATACAGCTTGTGATTAAAAATGTTTAAAAATAGCTAAGAAATCAGATTATCTTGAGGTATTATTTCTTGCAAGTCAAAATGGAGAGCAAAAAAATCAACCCTAATTTTAGTTTATGTATACACTGAAAATAGCAACAATAAAAATAAGCATTTGTAGCAGACATATCCCATCTCCACTATTATTTTGCTACCTTTGGTAAATCACTGGGGCCGATCTTGACGTTTAAAAACCCACGTTTAGAAATAAGTGCACGCTTCACCCACTATATAGCAGCAGTCTGTTTGCCCCTACGCAAAACATTCTCATATCTAATTTTAACTTTACATATAAAAATAACTTGGAGAAAATACAAAAAAACATTTTATTTTAACATGAAAATATCACAAAAATTAGTAAGCCTGAGATGTAGGGTTTTGGTGAAAAACAAGAGGCTTGTAGTGTTTTGGCTGCTGATAAAGATGCATGTATTGAGCTGGGTGAAAGCAGAAGAATGCACTTATTTCTTCCGCATGTCAGTATCTTCAGACACAGTAAGCCACATGCAGCCTTTCTCTCCTTGTCCCGGGGAGGCAGGTTCGCTTCTCCTAGTTCCAGCGGAAGTGGATCTGCCGGGGCCGGTCAGCACCTTCCTTGACCAATGGCTTGTGGAACTCACGTCCTGCACGCGAGTGGATATTCGCCCAACAGAACTCACAGTAATACTGCAGGCAAGTGACATTGGCACAGAAAAAGGGAGCAAATTTCCCACCACAGCGTGCGCCCTGGCATTCGTCACACATCTGGTCATCCAGCACATATGGCTTCACCTCCACCTGGAAAATGAGAGGCGAATGTCTTAGGAAGCCTGCTTCAGCAATCACTTTAGTCGTCATTTAAAATATGTTCTAGAGAAAAGAACAACAGGGCATTGAACACTGAGAAAACGGGCACTTCCCCAGAGAAATGCTTTACCACGTAGGTTAAAAAAATTCATTTTGTTCTTGAACTAGTCGTTTTTTATATGATGTTTCATGCTTCTTAATTGACCATGTGATTAAATAAGCACTTAGTTTGGTAATTTTGCTGTATGTTTGGCAATGTCATCTTCAGGAGATTATAAAATGAATGGTATTTGCTATATTTTCCAATGACAGGAAATAATTTTAAAAATTACAAAAATCCAACTGATTTCTAAAACATTCCACCCTGACTTTCCTGAAGGAACATCATAAAAATACCCGTGTATTAATATTTTCAGAGGTTACTGTGAATGAAAAAGCAGACAGAATGGGTGCAGAAATTGTATATATAAGGGTGTTTTCTGCAGCATTATTTGTAACAACAACAATTATAACTGGAAACAACCTAGAAGTTGATAAAAAGAGCTGTAAAACAAACCTTTCATAGGAAGGTAATGGACTTCCATTGTTTATATTTGCAATTCATTTCAATATTTCTGATTAATAATCATCTCTAACTATTTAACTCTGAAGAATTTCATCATTCTTCACCTATTCTTATTTTCCATAATGCCTTAGTAAGCACATATCTGGAAAAAGAAACTTCTCTTAGGGATTTCAATGCCTGGGTAAGAAGACATGTTTCTCAATTCACCTGCTCTGCATATGAGTTGCTATTTAAGAATTAATACTCCGCCCCAAATAAGTGTCCTTCTTTCTCATTTTGGAAACAAAGAGGTATGAGGCATGACAATGCAACCATCTTTTCCCTCTGCTGCTGAGTATTAAACAACTACAAATATATACAATATAAATAATTTCCTCTGTGACTGGATCACTTCTCTGCAAGAGTGGGGGTTAGACTACATCAGTGGTCTATAGCAGTGGTCGGCAAACTGCGGCTCGCCAGCCACATGCGGCTCTTTGGCCCCTGGAGTGTGGCTCTTCCACAAAATACCATGGCCTTTGCGAGTTTATTTTGAAGAAGTGGTGTTAGAAGAAATTAAAAAATTAAGCTCTCAAAAGAAATTCCCATCCTTGTCCTGTTGAGATTTGGCTCTGTTGACTGATGAGTTTGCCGACCCCTGGCACAGCATGGCTGCCCGTTCGAATCACCCGGGGAGATCTGGCTGCAGCCAGACTAATTTCCGCAGAATCTCTGGGTGGGACCCGGATGTCAAGGTTTTTCGAAAGCTCCCATGTGACTTTAGCGTGCAGCCAGGGTTCAAAACCACTGAATTAGAGAAATTCTAAGGTTCGAATAAATTTCATATGCTCATCGGAATAAAAGCAGAGCCCATTCTCAACTTTTCCCAATATTTTAAGTAACGATGCAAACAAACAAAACACTCCGCATGTAATGAACAGAACTTCTTTTCTGTTCTATGCTGTACTTCTTTTCTGAATGGTATGGTTTGGTAATTAAACTGATGACACTTCCGAAGTCCACGGTCTAGTCAACTAGCATTAGTCAATCAACTCCCCTGCCCCCCAAATAGTCTTTTATTGTGCAAATAGTGTCTCCAATAAGCAGCTTCAAAACACTGTTACACTGGAAAATAAGAACACACTTAAGTTAAAGCTGCTAATTAGAATATAAAAAGTTAATCTACCTAAAATTCCTAGTAATATCTCATCTGTACTATAAATATAAACATGGTGACTTTAGAATACTGCTTAGGTTTATATAGAAACCATTCACAGATTTTAGTAGGAAATAGATTGGTAAATGAACAACTGAGTTTTGTCCACTCTTTCCCCCTATTTTACTAGGAGATGGTAACTGGTACTCAGAATTACACAATGGAGTGGCTAGTTTTCAGTTCGGATTACCAGGATTTCCTGAAAGTTCTTACTGTGATGACCTAACAATACTACTAAAGAGTAACTGTTTCCAAGTTTAGGATTATTATTTTGTATATGCAGTGTGTAACTTTAGATAAATATGAATACACTTTTATTTTAGACTAGAGGCCCAGTGCACGGATTCACGCACCGGTGGGGTCCCAAGGCCTGGCCTGCACCCTCTCGCCATCTGGGACCACTTGGGGGATGTTGGAGAGCCGATTTCAGCCAGGTCCCCGCAGGCCAGGCTGAGGGAACCCCCTGGTACACAAATCTGTACGCTGGGCCTCTAGCAGGCATATAAGATCTTTGGTTCATCTCTTCCCGCCCTTCCCTCTCTCTGCTTCCTTCTGAGATTCATCAGTCTGTTCCATGTTTCCATGCCTGTGGTTTCCACTCCTGCATCGAGCATCTGCCTCCTTGGTGTTCAGTGCACATCAGAGCTACCAGCTGGCGCTTAGGCTTTTATATAGAGAGATTTTATAACAAATGAAAAATAAGTAGCACTTAAATAGCACTTAGTACCAAGCTCTGTTTTCAGTGCTTCAACATATGTGAACTTATTTAAGCCCCAAAATAATTGTGAGTGAGCCCAGCTAGCATGGCTCAGCGGTTGAGTATTGACCTTTAAACTAGGAGAGTATGGATCAACACACGGTCAGGGCCCATGCCTGGGTTGTAGGCTTGCTCTCCAGTGTGGGGTGTGCAGGAGGTAGCCGATCAATGATTCTCTCTCATCACTAATGTTTCAATCACTCCCTCTCCCTTCCTTTATGAAATCAATACAAAACGATTAAAAAAAATAACTGTGAGGGTCTTAATATTACTGTGTTCCATTTCATAAGTGAGGAAAAAGAGGCACAAACGGGTTAATTTGCCCAGAATTACAGAGCAAATAGTGGAAAGGGGACCCCCAGGCAATCTGGCTCCCGAGTACAACCTCTTAAACCACGCTCTGCCTCTATGGTTAGAAGAATATTAAGACATTATTGACTAATAAAATGTTTTTAACATGCCTTAAAATGCCACTTACATTTTTTATATTGTACCTAAAGTTTAAGTTATGTTGAAAACTTTGACATTTCAGAGTTCGAGGAGTATAAAAATACTCAGCTCAGTGTTTGAATTCTATTAACTCATGGTTATTTTGCCTATCAGCGCCTTACCGTAGGACAGAAATAATCTTCCCATTGTCACTTACGCGTTTATCAATGTCGCCATGCTGGAGCTGCACAAACCGGGCGCTGATGGCAGCGATGTAGCTCTGCTGATTGGAGAAAGCAACTCGACCAGCACCTTTTGGGTATTTCAGCTCGGGATCTGTGTCGATTCCTGCATAACAAACTCCGCCATACAGCCGGTCCATGATCATGGCAAGTTCCACTTCAAAAGAAAAAGAAACTTACTGAAATGTGAGAGAACACGGTAAATCGACAACTTGTACATGCTTTTTTAAAAAGTAAAGGTCAATCAGATACGTTTTGATACCATTGTAATTAACCGAGTTATTAGTAACTAGAGGCCCGGTGCATGAAATTCACGCACGAATAGGGTCCTAGGCCTGGCCGGCAAACAAGGCCTATTGGGGCCATCTCACCCAGTCCTGAGAGGGGCCCAAACGGCCCGGGCCTGCAGGACTGGGGGAGGGACCGCGGAAGGTTGGCTGTGGGAGCACACAGACAGAGGGCAGCTCCTGCATTGAACATCTGTCCCCTGGTGGTCAGCGTGCGTCACAGGGACTGGTTGATGGGTTCTTCTGGTCGCTTAGGCTTTTATACATATACACAGGAGAGACGCAAAGGGGGAAGCCAACCATTGTAGGCAGGTCATTTGAACAGCTTCACCCGCAGCTATAACTTGACACTCCCCAGGAGACTGGACAAAGACAGATACACGCCCAGCAAAGTTGGGGGACTAGGGAAGGTGCTTGCTGTCAGTCAGACCTGGGAGCAGAGGTCATTGGCCAGAATGGGCGTGGTCACTGAGAGGGGGCAATTTGGGGATATTTAATCTCCAGAACAAAGGAATTCATGCTCTGGGTTCTTATATCCTCTTGCTGCTCTTGGGAATCTTGACGACAGTGGTCTGGGGCTCTCCTGCATTCACACCACACGATGGACTAATGGACTGTAACTAGTGTGATGCTGAACGGGCCCCGCTCCAACATGGAAAGGAAACTCTGGACACTGACTCTGCTTCCAGCTTTACCGCAGGGATACGATTCCACAGAAATGGAAATAAAGCTTCCTATCGTACCTCAGCCTCTCCTGGGGGCTTCCAGAAATGCTTATGCCAGAGATTATCTCCCCCCCCCCCAACCTTCCAACTGATAAAGGGTTAAGGGGGTTGTTTTTTAAGCCAATCCCTTCACTTTACACTAGGGTCCCAACTGCTCTCTCTACAGAAGAATTACTTTAGCAAATCCTGTCTCAACTTTCTGTATCACTGTTTTTTCTCTCTATACTGGGTCCTTTCCAATATACTGTAATTTGTCCCATCTTAAAAAATATATATATCTCTTAACTCTATTTATTCCTCTCTGTGATTGCTTCATTTCTCTGTCCCCATAATTGCTTAAAAAAAAAAAAGTTTTCTATACTCTCTAGTCCCTCATCTTTGTTCAACCCTTTATAACCAAACTTTTATCCCATAACTCCATTTTAATTGCTCCTGTGAAGGTCATCTCCCCCACTGTCAAGTTCAATGGTCAATCTACCTCTAAGCAGCATTAAATACAGTTCATCTCTTCCATCCCCTTGAAATACTTTCTCCACCTAGCTTCCAGGATATGCTATTCTGCTAAGTCTCCTTCTTCTTCACTGTAACTCCTTCCTGGTCTTCCTTGCTAGTCCTTCCACAAGGTGACTTGATCCTGTGCCGTGGCTTTAATTACCACCTGTCTGCCCTCAGCTGCTACATCCTCTAGTCCGGGCCTCCCCACTGAACTCCAGACTCATCTCTGAAACCGTCTACTGGACAACTCATACTGTCAATGTCACAGACACTGCAACACTCAGTGTCTGCAAATGGCTCTCCTGATCTCCCGCCATCCCCTTCAACTTGCCCCAGTTAGTAAGCAATGGAGAAGATGAAGTCACCAAGTCCTGACTGTTGGCTTTCTCTTTTCCCCACTGCACAGGTAATCCTGTGAACCTGGTTGTCAAGCCACATCAAGAACCCAACCACCTCGCCTCCATCACTGACATCCTGTTCCACTTTCACCTGGATCATGGCAACTGCTTTACCTCTTTGCCTCAGCTCTCCCCCCACCCAAAGTTTATTTAAAAAGAGCAGCAAGTGCGAGTCTCTCAGAAAACATCCAGATTCCCTCGCTAGCTGAAAGTGGAGGCTTCCCTAGGAAAACCTTTGTATCGGTTATAATTATTTTTCTCTTTGTATTTCTTTTGGTCAGCTAAAACAGGCACTAGTGTAAATGTGATGTAAATTACTAATGTAAAAGGAAGGAGCAGCAAGTAAATCAACTTTTAAAAGGCAGAGATACCTGGATTACATAGCAATGGCTTAACTGATATTTCTACTGAGGCGCTCTGAACGCTGCCACAGCTTTCAAAACCAAGAGCCAAATCTCCCCTCCAGCTGGCTCCTTCTCCCGTGCTCCTGAACTTGTGGAAGGCACCACCATCTATGCAGAGTCTTAAGACTGAAAGCAGAGATGCAGCCTTTGCATTTCCCTTATAGTAGCTGCTCACTGGGCTCTTTCTCCATCACCACCACTAATCCAAGCCACCACCATCTGAATTCTGGACTTCGAGAACAGGCCACTAGATCTGCCTACTATCTATTCTTAATGGGGCTCTCCTTCCGTGAGTCATTCAAGTCAACTTTCAAAAGTGCAAATGCGATCACGCCTCCTTCTATTAAAACTCTTCAATTGTTTCCCCTTGTTCTGAGGATAAAGACCAAATAACCCATTAAACCTGTCTGCCCAGACGCCTGCTCATTCTTCCGTCTTCTGCGTCCCTCCACTCGCTCCTTGTACCCCCAGTCAGGCACTCTGGGCTTCTTTGGCCCCCCGATGTATCTGCCCCCCTCCAATGAAGACCTCTGGATATGCTCTTCCCTTTATCTGAGAACTCCTTATAACCTTCCTGACCCCCCCAAACTACTTCTGTGCAATCTTCACATGTCAGCTCAACTACAAGTATATTTCAAACGTCAGACTATCTCACCTTCCCTTGCCATATGTTCTTCTAGTCCTCACAGTCTTTCCTGTTAGCAGTTATGTTCTATTAGTATTTACATGCGAGAGTGGTTCTTTAACCTAAATCTCCCCTACTGGAAGAGGATGCAGTAATGGAAGGTACTAATACTTTACAGGATATATGGTATCCTAAAATGAGCTTGTCAGTGGATGTTTACATCTATAATTAGGTTTCTCTGACATCTTCCAGTAAATCTCTGGTTCCTGACAACACACGCTGTCACTCACTTATCTAAAGTGCTGATATTTTAAATTCCAAATTTCTGCCTCAGATATGAAAATCAATCCACATAAAATTCTCCTATCTTAGCAAGTTACACTTAAGAAGCCAGAAGAATTTGAGTGGGTGTTCCTTATGAGTCTGTTTGGAGTTAGCTATTAATATCGATGGATGAGCGCTCCATTCTCCAGTTACTTGAGGATTTCAAGAATGGTTCTCAGAATTTGTCTCGGAATTCTGAAGTTAGAACTATCGGAGCATGAGAATCTGTCCCTCCCCTGCCCAAGGTGCCATGTACACAACAGCTCTCAAACACTTGCTGAACGAATTCCTATTTCAAAGATTTTTAAAAGCACACAATTTGTTCGTATTCTACTTACCAGCTCTTAGTGGTCTAGGAACACCCCCAACAAAAATTGTTTTCCGGGGATCCAGAGGCTGAGAACCATCCATCACAAAATCACTGTCACTTAAATTCCAAGGACGGATCTGAACCTATGAAGAAAAGGACGTTATTTTATTGGGTCTTATCCCTTTATAGCTTATGCCTTTTTGCAGCACTGGATTTTTCATTGTTTAAAATTTGGGATAGTAGGATTTGGAAACAAATTATTATTTTTATCTAGGAACTATAATTATTCAAAATGAATCTTAACATGGTGGTTGAACTGTTTTCCACTAACCATCATTTGAAAACGCTTTTGGGAAACTTATCTTCGCGGCTTGGGGTTCATGTGGTGCTTACTTACTGGTTTGTCTTTGATGGTGGGGCTGGAAACACACAGGTAGAGCTTCCCATCTTCTTCGATGCAAGCGTCAATCAGTGCCTGAACTGAGCTCTCTTCTTGAAAGAGCAGGAACGCATAGCCTGTAATAATCGTGAACAATGAGGCAGCATGTTAAGGTAAGTGACTGCACCCCAAATTTCATTACTGTTTACAAAATATACTATACTATATCACTGTATGGTGTAGGGCAATACACTATATTGTATTAGAGAACACTAATTCTGAATGTTGGTGATGACATTTATATCAAAATCCTATAAATAGAACTAGCATCATTGTATTTTCTATAGGAGAACACAATCTGCTATTGGAATGCCCATGAAAACATATGCTCAGTAAATTAATTAGCTACTTTACGTGCAGCACTTATTATTAAGTACCGTGCTAAAAGTTTTACATGAACTCTTTTATTTGATGCTCACAAGGCTATGCAACATTATTCCCACTTTATAGAGAAAATGCTGAGGTACCAAGTGGTTAATTACTTGTTCGACATCAGTAACATAAGCAAGTAATTGGCTGAACAATTTCAAACTCTGGTCTGTCCCATTCTCTTTCTTGTAGTGATTCTGCCTTCTCGAACCATTTGGAATGATTCATCAGTGGAGCCATACGTATTAGGGCCTGAAGTTTCCTCTAAATGCTTTTAGGGTCCCAAGATCCAGAGCACACTACTGGACTACAGAACACTTGGAAAGGCCCAGGAATTTCCACCCTCAGAGAGAAAATTCCCCAGGCAACTTGAGCATGTTCCCATGATATTAAAAAACTATCACAGGGCGGCTGCTGGAATAAAACAGGATCCTTCAGAGTGGGTCAGAACATTGAAATCAAGTCTCAACTTGGACAAACATTTTTTTTCAGTCTAGAGACTCTTTAGACTTGCAAATCCAAGCTCTTGCTTAAATTCCTCTCTCATTGGGAAATACGCACTTCCTCCTTTGCTTGGGATACCAACTGTCAATCTTTAATCAGCATGTATCCAGCAGGCAAAGCAGACTCCATTATAACGTGGCATCAACGTTTACATTCCTGCTTTACTCCTCTGCGATTTTCCCCAGCAGCTGACAGCGCTGAGTGATCTAAAAACATCCCCTTCCTTGACAAGATTCCTGTGCAAACAAACATGGAGCCTGCCCGCCGTTCTCATATGAAGAGGCCATGCAGCAGTCCGTGCACAGTTGTTCCCATAAACAAAGGGAAGCATGAAGTCATGTTTTACATAGAAGTCAAAAACACTGCTTGCTGCCAACAGTGACTTTTACTGCCGCAAAGGTCTGATGTGACACAGAAGGACTTCATTTTAATAAAACTACTTTACTCGACTGCATACATAAGACATCAAACGGACCCACACAAATAGAGACTTCCAAAGGTACAATGATGCAAGATTAAGAAATGCATTTTAGAACTATCTTAATTACTAGAAGCAATTTAAATATGCTTGAAAAAAATTTTAAAAATAAAGACTGGTTTTAAGTGAAGGCTTTAATTTTGCTAGAAAGCTGAGCATTTGAGAACTATAACTGTTTTATAATAATAAAGAGAATATAAGGCTAATTTACTAAAACAATATTTAAATTCAATATTTTTAATGCTGCTTATGATTTGTGGTATTATTTTTTATCTAATTATTTTCACATTACTTAATTTCAAAACAATACGTTAAATTCAAAATTTTAATATTACTTATTTTGTGATTATTAGGGAAGAATATGTATATTACAAAAATTAATTAAGCAAACATGGCAAATAAACTATGACCTAGCTAAAGAAAGCCATAAAAGATTAAAATACTCTGACCAAAAACAAACCATCTAAGCTCTCTAGAATGTATTAGAGTAAGCTAATACTCGCACAGATGAACCTCATGCACTGCAGAGTGAAACATACATACATGTGTGGCTCAGTATCCAAGGCTCAAGTCACTGCCTTAATTATAAGGTATCTTCACAAAATGAATGCTTCTACACCAGTGTTTTCCAAACCATGAAAAATTATGAATTACAGGAATGATAAAAGTACTTGAAAGAACAAGGTTTGGAAATACTGGTCTTTGGCGATGGCTACAATCCTAATATGTAAAAACCCAGGGTCTGTAACGACTGACTGAAGGCTGGACCGAACACCAGCAGTCAGTCCTGCAGTCAGTACTGGGTTGCCATGGCGACCCAGCACTGATGACCTAGGGGTCTGGGGATCAGGCCTGGAGAGAGAGGCAGGGTCTGATCCACAGCCTCCGAGGCAGCTGTTGGCCAGCTGCTGCCTCTCTCTCTCTCTCCAGGCTTCACCAGCAGCCATACCTGTTTCTCTCCAGGCTCCAGGCCTCCACGGGGGCTGCTAGTCATCTCGGCCTTTCTGATCAGGCCTGGAGATAGGCCCAGGGATGCTGACTGGCATGGAAACTGACCAATCAGAACCAAATCTGGGTGAACTGTGAGGAGACAATAGCTGCCTGGGAGGTGAAGCTTTTGACACCGACTGGCATAGAAACTGACCAATCAGAACCAACTTGGCCAGCAGAGAAGGTAGTTGGGGGCAAGCTCAGGCCAAAGGGGAGGGCAGTTAAGGGTAACTAGGCAGGCAGAGGCAGTTGGGGGCGAGATCAGGCCAGCGGGGAAGAGTAGTTGGGGGCAAGATCAGGTTGGCAGGGGAGGACAGTTAGGGGCAATCAGGCAGAGGAATTACAGGTGATCAGGCAGGCAGGCAGGTGAGCAGTTAGGAGCCAGTGGTCTCAGATCGTAAGGGGAATGTCCAACTGCCGGTTTAGGCCCAATCCCACAACCTACAGGGATCAGGCCTAAACCAGCAGTCAGACATCCCCCCAAGGGGTCCCCGATTGGAAAGGGTGCAGGCTGGGCTGAGGAAACCCCCTCTCCATGCACAAATTTCATGCACCGGGACACTAGTTAACTATAATTATATATATATATATGTGTATATATATATATATATATATATATATATATATATATAAAAATATATATATATATATATATATATTAAAAAAAAAACAACCAAAACTGTTATTTGCCATGCTAATACATATTTTTTGTTTTGTTAATAAACTGACAACCACCTCAAAAACCACATAAGAGCCCTGGCTGTTGTGGCTCAGTTGGTTGGTTGAGCATTGCCCTTTACACTGAAACACTGCAAGTTAGATTCCCTGGCAGGGCACATGTCCAGGTGGCAGGCTCGATCACCCAAAGGGGGAATGCAGAAGGCAGCCGGTTGATGCTGCTCTCTCACATCAATGTTTCTCTCTTCCTCTCCCTTCCTCTCTGTCTCTAAAAATCAATACAAATATTAAAAACAGACACAACAGCAATGACAACAGTCACAAAGACAGCAGATTTGTGCCAACCCATTTTCCTAGGCTTATAGCTCACCATCTCTTTAAAAGAATATGAGACTCATGTAAAAATTGTTTATGTCTTCACAAAAACCAATTCTAATTCCTTTTTAAAATTATATTTCAATTCCTGCCTGGAACTCTGTTCAACAACTGTTTATCTAAGTTGCACAGCACCTTTTGGATTTAGTTCTGTTTTATTAGGAAAGAAAACATGAAGTAATTTATATTGTCTCTTTTGCTTAGATAGAATTGATTCCCTAGCAAATATTGGCAATAAAAGCCCTTACCTTTTGGTGGAAAATAGGACTTGCTTTCTGCTTTATGAGGCCAATCGACCACCAGAGGCCCAAATCTTCTGAAGCTAGCAGTAATTTCATCTTAAGAAAATACAGTAATGTGCATTAGGAATTAATTTAAGAATTCATTCTAAAACCCCATATTTTGTAAGTTACTTTAAATATTTAACATTTAAAAGTACAAATAGCCTAAAATAAGGTAGAAAATAATTATTAAAAACATGTTCAATATCCTTTTTAAATTCTTCATAAAAATAGATATTTTGTCCAAAGAAATTCATTTTAAAGTAGCACATTTGTCAGGATCACCAACATAACATGATATGGATACTAATAATGTACAGAATACCAATCCTTAAATATCACTGGCTTGAAAAACATGCCAACATTATGTTAAATTAAATGAAGAGATCCCTTACTGCTTGACAAGTAAAATCTTATAGAAAAAGGAATGCTAAAACAAGATGTGAAAAATCTATAACACTCATAAAATATACTACAGTTTGACACGAATCCAGTATGTACTTCAGGTAATTTCAGCCCATAGAAACCTTATTACATTGATTAATACTCAGAATAATCTGTTAGTTTATTGCATCACGGGACCATCTATTTATTAGTTGTGAAAGAGAATAGCACCAAGTCATCAGCTCACCTTCATCGATATCTGGAGGGAGGCCACCAACAAAAACTTTTCGAGAGAAGCGTTCTATCCGCTCTCCATTCTGATGAGCCGAGTAACACGTGGGCGAGTTTAAAACCCCAACTTGATCGTTGTGACCGTCATCCAGCAAGCCATCGTCGAGCGGGAAGAGGGAAGAACGACCTGAAATACAAGAACAAATGTAACTTGAGTATCAGATCGGAAAAAGGAGCAAAAAGAGCAATGACAAAGGCAAAGGCTGAACCATGAAGGTGACATATGCATGAGAATTAAAGGAAATTCAGACAGCTTGAGGTTTTAATGACTTAGATGCGAGAGAGAAGCGGTCTGAGAAATGACTGAGAAATAAACAATGATATCACACACGACAAACACTAGGTCACTTCAAATTTCTATGGAAAGCAACAGGAAGCTAATGTATGAGGATGGTCAGACTGGCTATGTAACTTTTTAGAAACTGGTAGCAGAAAGAAAATGACTAACAAGATAAGAGGACATAAAAAAAAAACAACACTTGCAGACTACAGGCAGGACAAAGGCATCAAGCATTACTTGCATATAATGTCTTGAATTAATTAGATCGTATTTTCCAGCGTATAAGATGACTTTTTAACCCAGGAAAATCTTCCCAAAAGCCAGGGGTCGTCTTATACATCGAGTGTCATCTTATAGGGTGGGTATATCCCAAACTCTGTATTTTAACTGGAAAAGTTGGGGGTCGTCTTATACGCCCAGTTGTCTTATACACTGGAAAATACGGTACTTGTCAATTATATGAAAGGATATAGTCAGGGCTTCTGCACATGTGCAGAACAGAAAGCCACTCCCTCTGGTCTTCGGTCTACAGCTGAGCTGGCCCTCTGGGAGTGCACCCTTGTAGGGACACATCCTCTGCAGCAATCCTGATGCTAGACCATGTGAGGACAAAAATAACAATGACCTGATAAAATATACTCCCTGCTCTCCAGGAATGGCATTAGAAAAGATCCCATCTCCAGATGTAACCGTGGCTCATGTCCATAAGAAAACTTGGCAATGCTTCGGAAGTAGGTGGAGGAGGAAGCAGACTGAGCTTATAAATGGGTCATTTCTTAAATCCTCAATGAAACTGAATAGCATCTGTGGTGACATTGGAAAGGTAGCAGTGCTTGCTGAGAGCACTAGAAAGGGCAGGACATTTAAAAGTACAAGTACTTGTAGGAACATGGTTTTGAATCCATTTTTCAAGTGAGAGAAAAAAATAAGAAAAAGTAGGAAAAATAAATTTATTTGAGAAGTCGAGTGATCAAGCTGGAAAAACACTTTGAGGTGAGAGTACTCATCTTTGGATGCCAGTTTTTGGAGATATTTCATTTAGTAGGTGAAGGGAATAATGATACAGGGGTTCAAGCAAGATGATAACTTTTTTCTTGTTCCTTAGAAAGACTTAGCAAGTATTTGCTATCAGAAACAAGACGAATAGAAAACAAATGTCAACATTTCTTTGTGATCAATGGAAAGAAAGCTCTTCAAAATGAAAGAGCTATTTTACCTAATAAAATCAGCCTCATAAAGATCTATTAAAAACAATATTAATTGTGAGTAACTAAATGGTTCAACTTTTTAAGGTTGGACTTTAAATAAATAATTCTATATGTAAAAAAGATAATATAA
The DNA here is from genome assembly GCA_011751065.1 of Lasiurus cinereus. Classification (NCBI taxonomy): domain Eukaryota; kingdom Metazoa; phylum Chordata; class Mammalia; order Chiroptera; family Vespertilionidae; genus Lasiurus; species Lasiurus cinereus. The sequence goes on from JAAGEH010000357.1 coordinate 613,824, forward strand.
GATAGAGAAACAACATGAATACTAGTTTTTTATTAAAAATGACAGATCTAAATGTTATATTTATTTCAGATAGGACAATACTTTGAAAATTATTTCACTTTAAAGTATCCTAACATACAATACAAATTTAGCAGTCCCATGAATACAACAGTCTTTCTAACAGATTTTTATCATGAGAAAATATGTAGATCATAAATAGTTAGGGTTCATGAATGCACTGACTAAGGAAATCACTAGATAAGCGATGTCAGATAGGGTGGTGACTCAAAATGACAATTTTATGCTAATTATGATATTGTAAGTATAATTAAAACTACATTGACAATCATTCCATATTGCTAACTATAATAATGTGCTAACTATAATAAAATATTACAGTTAATAAATAGCAAATATCTATAATTAATCAGAACAAAGGATAAGATGAAAAGGCTAAAAGTATATCACATACTAGCCACATTAAGAATCTTCATTGCTAAAAAATAATAACTCCTTTCTTCCTAAAGCCATAAAAGCTATAGTTATTTAAGAGAAATTAGCTGAGTAAATACCACTAACAAAAACATTACTGTTTACCTTGCCAATTATCCTTTCCTACAACCCAAATTAGTTTGATTATAAAAGGGAACCACTAAGTAATTATGTATGTCTTCCATATGCAGTGTATTTTAAACATATTTTCCAAGAATTACACACACACACACACACACACACATACTTAGTATATGCAAATGGTTGGTAATAAAGGTAAAATCATGTGTGTTTAGGGAAGTAGAATTTGTTCAAAATTTGATTTGGACTCACATATTTATAATAGTTTTCACCCCAAATTCAATTACCTTTCTTCTTTTTTACTATGAAACTAGGATATGTTTTCGGGTTTTACACCCCAAAGAGTGAAACTGAATGATAATAAAAGCACAATATACAATCTGTGTGATGGAGCAAAAGCTACATATGTAGAAAAAATCTGCACACTTAGCAGAAAATTTAGTTTTAAATGTATATTAGAGAACAAAAAATATTTAAAGTAATCCTAGTTTATGCCATAAAAAGAAAAATAGCAAATTAAAAACAAAAAGGATAAAAGAAAGAAAAAACAAAAAACATGACTGAAAATGACTAACAGGGCCTCGCTGGTTTGGCTCAGGGAATAGAGCGTCAGCCTGTGGACTAAAGCGTCCCAGGTTCAATTCCGGTCAAAGGGCACATGCCTAGGTTGTGGGCTCGATCCCCAGTGTGGGGTGTGGAGGAGGCAGCCAATCAATGATTCTCTCTCATTATTGATGTTTCTCTCTCTCTCTCCCCTCTCCCTTCCTCTCTGAAATCAATAAAAATATATTAAAAAATACAAGACAGAAAGATAACCAATAAAGCCAGAAATTGGTTCTTTAAAAACTTATCAAATTTATATATCCCTAAAGATCAAGAAAGAAAACTCAAATTACGAATACAAGTTATGAAAAACGGGACATCCATCAAAATAATCTATGAACATTAAAAGGCTAAAATGGAAATATTATAAGCAACTATGCTAATAAATTCCTTAAACAAATAAGCTTTGAAAATTGGCACAAGAACACACACACACACCCATACACACATACACACACACACACACAACAACAACATATAAATAGATACAGAATTGAATAAACTTTTGTTCTTTAAAAATCTGATTCATTCACCACTAAACCCCTCTAGGGCAAAAAGCTTTCTTTGTAGGAAGTTTGTTTTTAAATTACAGATTTCACATTTTTAACAAATGTAGAACTATTCACACATATGCATGTGTATAAACATACTGTACACACAAATGAAAGGCAAATCAAAGTTTTGCAATAGGAAAAGAGACAGAAAATATAAGAATAAACATAATGTAATATAAGGTTAGTTGTAACTAAGATTACACTGAGCTTTCTAACTCTGACCGTGGTGATTATGCTAAAAATGTGCCTAAACATTAATACTTATACTTGACTTTCCATATGTTTAGTCTTATTATGGAAGCCCAGAATAAAGACATTTCCCAACATATCAACAGGCAAAGGTAGCAAAAGAAAACATTTGCACAATTATTCAATTTATAGCTTGAAGCATAGTTCTTTACTCTGAATGTATTATCCTGCTTTTATTTAATAAAAATTGTTCTAAAAGTAAAAAGACAAATTGTGTGAATGAATTATGAATAGGAATATTCACTCCAACTTATAAGATCCAGAGATCATTCTATTGGAGTAGATGACCCACCAGTGTGACTTTTATGTAATAAGCAAGGATAAAAAAGGCTAAAAGCAAAAGAAGTAGGAGCAGGACTGATCTCTCAAACATCAGCTGCTTAATCAGATAGCATTACTTATCAAATCAAGCACGTTTCACCAAAGAACTTAGAATGAAATTATAAGATACATTTATCACTATCAAATATCGTGCCCCCAAAACAAATTTATTCTTTTCTCATAGAGGATGTATTAAGATATGCAAACTGAATAGAAAAGGGGAAAATAAGTAAAAAATGGGAAGAGAACCATTCCTTTGGCATGTTTTTATTCCATACTATTTTTATATTACGGTATAAAATATTTTCAAATTCATATAAAATCTATCAATAACTATTTCTAATGGGCACTCTTTTCATCTGACCATCAAAATAAAAATTTTAATGCAGACTTCTACTGTTCACAGAATATCAACTAAAAAAAAATTACTGAATGCCAAATAATTTGACATGAAAATTCAGGTATTATGTCCTCCCATAAGCTAAATAAGTGTGACAACTGTCACTTCTGTCTCACAGAAAGCTTCTCCTTAAAATCATGTGAGAGTCCTCTTTCTTCCAATACTGGAGGCAACTTGAAAGCAGAGGAAATCTTTATGGCTCTCAGAGGAGAGGGATATTCAGGAGAAGTAGCAAGTTCCTATCTAAAAGCAGAAACTGTTGCTTTTTCTTAATATTATGACCACAGTCTACAATTACAGAACTGAGATGAAAGAAGACAAACAAAATGCTTGTCTGTCAACTTTGTCCTAAGAACTTCCTAGATCATGACATGTACACTGGCATATGCCTGATAAGACTAAACATAAATTGTTTTATCCTGTTCTCCAATAAAAATAAAATAAAAAGTATATAAGAAAATAACCCTAAATTGCTCTAGTTTCAAAAATACTTTAAAATCACAACTTGGTAAGTGGGTCTTTTTGCAAGAGAACTGAAGCTCCATATTAAAACAGCACAGTGAAAGGAGACAGTCTATAGATACGAAAATAGACACTAAAATTCTAAACATTCCCTCTCTCTTCTCAGTTGCTAATAACAATCTTTAGAAAGTTTTATAGTTCTTTTCTATAGCTCTAGTTTTTTAGATAGAAAACTAAAGAATCAAAAAATTCAGTCAAGCATTTGAAGCTTCAGATTCCAAAAATGTTAAATTTAAACGAAGTAAAATATAAAACTAGAAATCCTACTTAAGAATTCAAAATACCAGTTTCTGTCCTCAGTGGTGGCAAATGTTTTTCTTGTTTGTTTTCAAAGCACATGCACTCATGATTAGATAAAAAGAAACTGAAGCACACACATGTAATATTTATGAAAAGGCACTATTACTGTCTATTTTCCATTGCTCAAGGGGGATTTCAGGAGTCAAGGAATATTCTTTCTATTTAGTTTGCACTTTTAACAACTATGTAAATATCATGATTATTGCTCACTTAAAGAATAATATAGTAGCGTAATGTTTTTTACTTCTTCTCATGCCAAAGGTATTTTTCCCTCTCAAATTCTGCACATGAAAAAAGAAAAAGAAAAAAAAGGCCAAGTTTAAGCCACAGAAACTGTCAGCTGCTTTCCTAGAATGTTTATTAGTCCAGCATCACACAGTTCTAGCTTTTTCCTTAAGATACAGTAATAAGAACCCTGAAGGGAAGACTACTGTGGGGAGAGAAAGTGTGGTGTGTGTGTGTGTGTGTGTGTGTGTGTGTGTGTGTGTGTGTGTGTATTCGTGCGCTGTATGATGTTAGAAAGAAGGAAGAAGGGGAGTGGGGGGGATTATATTCTTAGAAGACAGAGAATATTAGCAACATGATTTCTATACACCAGTGTCAATTTGTTCATTGCAACTGGGTCAAATATAAAATAATAACCTCGCTTCATAATCATATACCATAGCGTAGGTAATCAGTTATAGGTTTAGAGTAGAAAAATCATATTGCATGTCATCTTCACTAGTATGTATTAAACGTATTTATTAAACAAACTACAAATGACAGTTTATTTTAAAAGATATAAAATAACTTTAAAAGTAATTAAAATCTAGACAGTTTAAAAGGAATACTTTTATTAAATAACCTTATTAGTATGAAATGTTCTTTAAAAGTTAAGAGATTTAGATTGGAAACTTTAAGTGCTCAAATCAAAATACAATTCTGTGAGTTTTCAGACATTGCATAAGAAATCTGTGGTAATTAATACAACATTGATCAGTAGAACCCAATTAGAAACAGTTATACCATAGCAAACAGAAATGAATTACCTCGTCTTCTCCCATAACTCCTTGCTGCATGTAAACAAAGGACAAATTGTAAAATGTCAGAACTAAAAATAAGCCCACATATACAAATATTTGTGATATGAAAAGTTGTGTGGGCATCTGGAAATTAGTGCTACTTTGTTTTCAGAGCTACAATAATACCAAATGCATGATGTTTTACCATTTACAGAGCACTTTTATTAAATATCTCACCTGAACTGTATAAAAACTGTGAAATTAAAAGGAAACATACATTTTATACTCATTCATGTTAAAATTCATGAATAAATATTTGTTTCATCAGAGGAGGATAGGAATGTGTAACACTTAACAGTTAAATAGCATCACAAATAATTTTTCCAATGAATGACAACAATTTGAATTAAATCCTCATTTTTCTAGTTATTGCTACTATATATAACATATATAGTCCCAACAAATAATTGTTCAGATTCAATTCACATTATACCAAACCCTGCTAGGAAAAAGTACTGAAGACACAGTAAAGAAATCAATCCATATTCAAACTTGCTTAGTTGAAGAAATTATCAATGATACACTATCGCTAATAATGCTTTCTATTCTTTTTGTACATATTATAACAGCTTTCTAAAATGTTTATGTCTTGATATTTTGAGGTAATAGGGATGCAGATACAAATTATTATTGGTATTATCATAGCATAGTAGGTATATTAAGTACTGTAAACATAAATTAGTAAGGCATTTTCATCTGGGACTAGCAGTTTATATAATTCCTTATGAAGAAAAAAAAAAACTACAATTTATTTTCCATAAGAAACTACCAGTTAGATAAAATTCACAACTTGTTTTTAAATAACCCCTCCTCCCCCAAATCTGAGTATACAACAAGTACTTTTACCCTGAAATTGATATACAGAACCAAGGCAGTAAACAAAAAATGACTGCTCAATTTCAGATCTTATTTCATTGTCTTCGGCCTGGGAAAAATTGATATGGAATAAATCTCAAATTGAAATATATATTACAGTTGTCAAAAATGTCTCCTCAGAAGTATAAAACTTAAAAGACCAAAAGAAAACATTTCATCTCATTAGATATATTCTACCAGAGGCCTGGTGCACGAATTCGTGCGGGTGTTGGGAGAGGGGGAGAGACTGTGGTGGGAAGTTGGTCAGCTGGGAGGGAATGGGCCGCGGGAGGTGGCTGGCCAGGGGGAGGGACTGCAGGAAAGACTAAGGGAGGTTGGCTGGCCAGGGGAGGGACCGCAGGAGGTTGGCCACTGGCCCCAAGAAGGGAGCTGGCCCTTGGTCCCCCCCAGGAAAGGGGCTGCACCCACCCCTGATTCCCTGTCCCAGCCCAGGCCCCAGGGCCCTGGCGGGGTCGGGAGAGGAGGTGATGGTAGCTGGGCTGAGTGTGGAAGAATGGATACCAGTTGTGGACACCACTGTGGGAGTAGCCATGCGGTGGCCGGGTTACCTGCCTCCCCCTCTTCCTTCCCTCACTGCTGCGCCACCACTGTGATGGGCGGGGGGCCCCTGGGGAAAGGAGAGACTAGAGCAAGAAAAATCTTGTATTGAGGGAGGACTTTCAATAGATTGCAGCAAGCAGCTGTGAGAGTGCACTGGCCACTAGGAGGCAGATCCAGAGTTGAGCATCTGCCCCCTGGTGGCCAGTGCACATCATAGCGACTGGTTGACCAGTTGTTCCTGTCATTGGGTCATAATGGTTGCTCAGGCTTTTATATATAATGATTACTGAAGTTTTCAAATGCATTTTAAATTTTATACCAAGGCTTTAATATAAGGTGTCTATAAGAATATAGCATTAGTTCCCTTGTAATAAAAAAGGAAACAAATTAGTCAACTCTCTTAGTCATTTACAATTCAAGAAATAAGTAAACCAAAATATAAGGTTTACATAAGTCTTCTATGGAAAATAACTTCATTTGCATCTCTGCCATTCTACTATCTTTATATATACTAATAAAAGAGTAATATGATAATTAGAACATCTTCCGGACATCCTTCCAGACAAAACCCATGGTAATGGGGGCAGAAGCAGAGGTGGTTAGGAGTGATAAAGCCTGCAGGGGAGAGCAGTTAGGGGTGACCAAGCCAGCAAGAAGGGTGGTTAGAGGCAATCATACCTGCAGGCAGAGGTGATTAGGGGCAACCAGGCTGGCAAGCAGAGAGGTTAGGGGCAATCAGCAAGGCAGGGTAGCAGTTAGGGGCATCAGGAAGGCAGGCAGGGGAACAGTTAGGGACATCAGGAAGGCAGGCAGGCAGGTGAGTGGTTTAGGAGCCAGCAGTCCTAGATTGTAAGAGGATGTCTGACTGCTTTTAAACTGGCAATCGGACATCCCCTGAGATCTTGGATTGGAGAGGGTGCAGGCGGGGCTGAGGGACTAATTTTATGCACCTGGCCTCTAGTTTAGTTATATAACCTACAGCAGACTTAACCTGTCCATGAGTACTAATTATCTCAAAGCTCTACAGATTAACCTAACCTATATAGTTTACCTGTATGTATACAGATGTATAAATTATGTATATAGCTAGCTATATATACACATTACATATATGTTTATGTGTATAGGTTTACAGTTGAGTAAACTTATAATTATTTTACTATTTTCCATACAAACAACTGTAAACCTATTTTTGTCTCAACCTCTATATGTAATTTTCATAGAGCTTACCTATCTAAATATTAGTTTAGGTTGAGAGTAGGTATGGAAGTATCATTTAGAATTTGGTTATCTAGGTCTTCTAAGACTTCTTTCTAAAGGCCTTAAAAAAGTATCTCAAAGAGATGGGACAGCAACTGTGGAAAATCAGATGGATAAAATAGGAATTTTAATACTATGAAGAACAGACAATAAGAGAGTGGATTCCTGTAAGTCTTTAAGGTGGTATTGAGCCTAAAAATGATCAATCGTCCCCCAAACGCTTCACCACACACACTCTCAGGGCTTCCTGCATATGTGGAGGCAAGACCTAGTGACATTAATGCGGTACAAACTTGCTTGGGGGCATCCCATTTATGGGTGCAGCAAGTCAGCCATTTATATAGCAAATAAAACTATTCTCAAATTTAAGTCAAGTTACAAATTATGACGACGTTCATAATGTGGCACATAATTCTTAACTTACTGCGAAAATTAACGAAGCTAATTAATATTAAAACAGTGAAAATAAATACTATGCTCACAGCACCATAGATTTCATCTCATTCCTGGGCTTGAATTTCTCCAACTATCTCACACTGAGGAATTTCAGAATCCTATCAAGAGTTATTCCACTTGTTTTTTAGACAACTCTCGGATTGCAAGTCTCTTCATTATAAAAAATAGGACTGACTGCAGATGGAGTTAAACCATGTGAAACATTTCCTATTCCCTGTCATGGAAATAACCAATCTGCTGCCTTCACCCAAAACAATGATGTGTGCACTCATTTCCTTCCAATGTTTCTACGTGAATTTCTGGGGTATATTGTGCTATAACTTTATCAGAAAACCCTAGGGAGAAAAAAATCAGTAAATTACTATTTATTATGTTTTTTAAAAGTCTCCTTCAAACAATGTACCCCACCCCTCCAATCTCATTTATAGTATGATTTAGAAAAAAATGAGTACTTTTTTAAGTATTAAAAACTGTAGTTAGAATATAAAATTTCAGGTCCATTATAAAAATACTTTATACAAAAAGAGGGAATTGGCTATTTAAAATCCTATATAATAAAAGGCTAATATGCAAATCTACCAAACAGCAGCACGACTGGTTGCTATGACACTCACTGACCACCAGGAGGCAGATGCTCAATGCAGGAACGCCGCTCAACCAGAAGCCAGGCTCATGGGTGGCTAGCACAGGAGCAGGGGTGGGAGCCTCTCACCACCGCCGCAGCGCTAAGGATGTCCAACTGATGGCTTAGGCCCACTCAGGAGCAGGCCTAAGCCATCAGTCAGACATCCCCTGAGGCTCCCAGACTGTGAGAGGGTGCAGTCCAAGCTGAGGGACCCTGAGTGCGTGAATTTCGTGCACCGGGCCTCTAGTACATATATAAATATATATTTTTGTGTGTAAGCACATGAATGTTAAAATGTATGTTATATATATTTACATATATATCTTTTCTTTTCCTTAATGAGAATAATAAGAGGGGCTGTGAGAAATGCCTGAAGATCTTTCCTATGGAAGTGGCTTTACAATTTGGTCCTGGGTTACTAATATTATTACTAAGTTCTAATCCATAGCTACAAAACAAAACAAATAATTCCAGCATTCTCTTTAGGGTCTTTCTGCTCAGAAGTATTAGCTCTTAGCTCAGTTGTGGTACTTGAATTACTGCAGCAGGAGGAAGTGACAGATAAACATATCAAATCATCTGGAAATACTTAAAAGTTAAAGTTACCTTGGTGTGAAACTAAAAAAAACAACTTATTTCTTAACTCTAAAAATTTGAGCCCTAACGCAGGAGAAAAATATATCACCCCCTCAACTCTTATCATAATCTCATTCAAGTTCCAAAATAAGTCTGCTGTCTACACTCACTTCCATCAGCTTAGAAAAAGAACTGATTGCATGCTTAAGTTCCCTATGTTTGTGAATTAACACATTTAGAGTTTCTGCCTTCAGAAATAGAATTTCATTTCTGAGTAAATTTTCTTAAAAGCAACACGTAACTTCTTTCCTCCCAGAAGCACATCAAGCTGTTGATTACAAACATGGTTGTGAGTGGTTAATAACTGCCAATTTAAATGTCAAACGATGTTGCTAATCCCATCCTCCATACTTCTACTCTATCTGGTCTCCTTTTGAAAAACCATATGCATTAATAAAAATACTACTTTCCCTGATGCAGGGGTTAAGGGGAAAACATAATTCAAACAGAAACAAATACTTGAATGCTCTGTGCTATTATGAAAAAGAGTATTTCTGTTGTGTGTTTTTTCACTATTGATAATAAAAAGTGTACGATTTATACACTTAAAGAAATATAAACATTCAAGCTGTCATTGTGACTTCAGAGAGGACTTAACCTTTGGTTTTTAAGCCATCTACCCGTTCCTGTGCAAGGAGACTTTCCTACGTTTGGATTCCTCAATAGAGGCAGGGTCTCCACCAGTCGGATCCACTCGATTTCCACTTGATTTGAGGAATATGGTCTATTCAGAAGTAGGAGCTGCTTACAGTTAAATTTATTTGGCATTTTTTGTTGTTACACAATTTTTAAAAAATTGATACAACTTCATGAGATATATGGGTGTGGAGTTCTATCTCTTTTTCTCTGAGTTAGCAGAGGCTCGGAGTTAAAGATTTATCAAAGGTACATCTTAGTTTTACCAACTTCCCGACCTTTATCCCATACCTCATTTGTCCCTTAATTAAAGGAACATTTAAAAGTTTAACCAGAACACTAATTAACTAGGAAGATAGGATCATAAAACCTTTACAATATTCGCCTTATCTGCTAACAACTATACTACTATTTATATATATATATATATTATTTTTTATTAAATGGACACAAGCCTAGAATTACTGGAACGTAACAGATTTCTGCCAGTTCTGTATTTTCTAAAGAATGACCTTAATTTGTAATGCACTTGTTTTAATGCATATGTGTGTGCCAGCAAAAGTCATTGTAACACAGGGGCAAGCACACCACCCTTTAGGGAATTCCCTGAGTCATTCTGCTTTTATTGACCCAAATCTGTCCCTACATAGCTTCTTCAGAATGGTTCTGGTTTGGCTTTCTGCAATAACATGAAACAAGCTTCCTGTGTTCATGACATGTAACACCCTCCAAACAATGGAAGATAGAAGCTATGCCTTCTTTCATTTTATATTATCCAAAGTATAATATAAAACTCCTTTTCCTATTAACAGGACGTGATGTTCACTCTTTCAAAGTGATTGTTGTCGCTGTTCATCATCACCCACTGCCACAGCTAACGTTTCCTTCCAGGAACTGGCCCAGATACACCCTCCCCGTGAATGAGTGCTCTCACTGCTCAGACAGTCCCGGGGCAGGCAGCGTGCTCTCTCTCGGACAGACAGACAGACTCAGAGTCAGAGTGAAAGTAGGTAAGCGGCCCAAGGTCACAGAGCTAAAGGGCAAACCTGAGCTTCAGCCCAGAGACTCAGCTCCAGAGCCTGTGGCACCAACCACTATGAACCACTATGAAACCACCACACAAAATGCTAATGTGCTACTGGATATCGACTTTCAAAGTAAATGATATTAGCTATGCTTATTGGTTAAATGATACAACTCATTTAATCAACTGTCTAATAGGTAAATCTCTGATATACCGAAGTGTGGTAATTTAAGAAGCAGCTCTTTGTATGAAGATCTACACTTTCTTTAAGCAGTCAATAATATTTCATAATAATTTACCACAGGTAGAGGCTTGTTATTAACATCACTTAATGTCCACATTTCTCAGGGAGACAATATGTTAAAAAAATATATTGAATTACAAGCTGTTACAAACTAGTTCAAAAAATTTTCCCTTATGTTTTAGTGCCTTTTGCCTACTTTTCTCTTCAATAAATCTTGAGGTCTACAAAAATCTATTTAAATGTTTAATATTCAAATGCCTCTTTCTCCTCTACATATACCCAATTTTCTGACTCTTGCTTCCCCTTCTTAAGCAATGATCTCAAATGAGCAAAATGAATGTTTTCTCTTTGAATTAAATTGTCTCTGCTGCCCTAAACATTCTTTAATGTCCTAGTTTCATGAAACTAGTTTCTTTTATCTGCTCAGTCTCTTACTAGAAAAAGTTCAAAATTTCCAGGATGCTCTACTGTATTGCGTATGTACTGTGGCCTTAAAGTGGCAGACTATGAAGACTGCTCACGTGATTAAAAAAACAGATTTGCTCACAAGATGCAACTCTTTCCTGAGACAAAATATGCTTGTTTCTACTATGTGATGCAACACTTTCAATCTAACATCTACATCATTTAGAAAAATTTAAGCAACTGATGAAATAAATTCATTTAATTATGTTTAGTGTAACCAAAAGTGTAAGTTGTAAAAACAGTTCAGCAACTAAGCCCTTCGCTCACACATAACTAACATATTCTAATGTGATTACAATATACTTCTAAATTACCCTCGTTTATTACACATTTAACAATCTAAGAACATCTGTGAATGATCTAACAGATGAGTTTTCCTTCAGATGGATTTTGACAGCTTATGTGAAACATGTGTAAATTCAAAATTTTCAACTGAATTGCTTTGTTGAGAAGTTAATATAGAAATGTGAATGATCTTCATTTACCACAAAGAATATTTTTAAAAGTGTTTAAAGGAGGACTAATATATAAATCATTTATTGTTTCCTAAATCTATCATTATTTTATAATCCAAGCCACAGGAATAAGAAAAATTATTATCTATGTTCGGTTTTATAAACTCAATTTCAATAATATAAGTTATGGTCCTAGATTTAAAGGTCAGAGACAAGCTACTCAAAGAATGTGGTTGTTGTTGTTTTAATTCTGTGGTAGAAAAACAGTTGAATGAAGTCCTGGAATATAATTTCTAGTACCAGAAGGTCAAAGTCTATATAAACACTGTGACTCATGACTCACTGGATTCATCAACTTGGCTTACTGGGCTGTTTTGAGGTCCAGGGTGGACGTGGCTTCAGCGTAGAGTGCACAGTCTGGCCCCAGAGATAGGACCTGGACAGCTGTACCTCTAACTGCACTGACAAACCTTCCCTGATAGATACTCGATGCTCAGACTAGGTTGACATGGGTGGGCACCTCAATACATGATGGTCAAACACAATGAGCCAATCACGGTATCTAACGCTTCAGTTACTCTTTCATTACAAAATCCATTCCGCCTTGACAATCTCCCCGATAGCCCAGACTCTTATTTCCACCTTTCTGCTACTAAAATAGTCTTCACTTAGCACCGGTGCACATGGTCTAGCTTTACATGGGCCTTTTTTCAGCATCTGTCCTCCAATGTCATTGCCATCTTTTTTCAACTAAGGGGTAGTTGAAAGCCATTCTAATGATATAATGATGTCTTTTAAAGTAAATACTATCTCTATTATTACTTCTTCCTACTTCCTGCTCATCGCCCACCTTCTGATTTAAAAATACCTTTCTGAAGGGTATTTTAATCCTTCATGCTGACTCCCACAGTCATGAATGTGTTAAGTACTGGAACTCTCTGAGTACAATGTTTGTCTAACAGAAAGACAAACAAAGTTTAATGAAAGTGTATTCTTTTTCTCACTTTGGTGAATTTCACATTGCAAAAGTTCTAGTTAAATAAAGTTAGTATGATCACCGTCTTTAAAAAAAATCACCATTCTATTCTTTAGTTGAACATTAACAGAAGTGCTATAGTAATAACAAATTCTATGTGTTTGCAAACGTCATCTCATTTCATTCTCCTGACAAACCTGGAGATTTCATTCCCATGCTCACAGAAGTTACTTCCATTGCCCGGAAAGCCAACACGCAAACTCAGGACTGTCTCCACAGACTGTGGTGCCTGAACTAAGTCATGCTACCATACACATACTTCTATAGTGGCTTTGCCAGCCAGGATATACGGAAACACCAATTCTGCTTTCTGCACAGAAAGTGTGGGAGCTTCACTTTTGTACCTGTAATATGACTAACACATAGAAGAGGAAAAGTTCAGAGAAAGGCATTCGACCATCTTTGTTTACGTAAATCGACTGGAAAAATAAAATGGTTTCATCCAACTTACCATTTAACATCAACAGATTGTCAGTTCCTGGATGCGGATAGCTCAATCGACCTTTAAAAAGACAGGAAAGTGTGAAGATTATTGAGCTCTTTGCAAATAAAAAAAAAAGAAAGGGGCATAAGGGGAAAATTATTGAACACAGCATATTTCTTAAGGACTAAAAAGGTAATGTTTAACTCAAAGTACATGAACTGAAATGATCCTTGAAAGTTGGAAACAAAAACAGTTAACCTACTTCCTAGATCATAAGAGCACAATGAGTTTGGGGAGAAAAAAAAAAATCCCGGTAGAATAAAGTCTATTTATTTTGAAATGTAAAAACAATGTAGGTATCCTAGTATTTCAAATTTAATAGAAATGTAAGAACTTCTTAATATTTACAATGTCTATAATTCTATTTTTCTAAAAATAAAATTTGAAAACAACTAATTTCTATTCCTAAATAAAAAAACCCTGAATATTAAAATAATAAAGAGTAAAAATTCATGATGACTTGCCATTCAATTCAGTATCATTTTATATCGTTGAATTTAGAGAAGTTTAATGCAAATGTCTTAGAAGTATTATTACAGGTACTGGAAATCTAACTTGTTTTTAAGTTTAAAGATGATATAAAAATAAAAATATAAAAAATGAAAAATAGTAAGGCTTAAGAGCATAATAGCATAATATATTTCCTTTTGAGTCATTCTTCAACTTGGGAGTTTTGCATTACTAAATGCAGAAAGGACAAGAATATGCATTAAGAAAAAAAGGTATGCACGAACATCATGTAGTTTATCCAGCATTTTTACATTCTCGCTTGTCTGGTGAAATGCCAACAGTGAGGATAATCACTGTTTTTAGTTCATTAAAACAGAGGGCTTTTCGCTAACACCTAAAACTCTGATGATAGACCATTTACGAGAGACATTAAAATCCATTTAAAAATCTGCTAAAAATGAAACGTCTGTGAGATTGTAGCAACTTTCAGCACAGTCCCTTTAAAAAAACATTCCTGGGCCTTGGAGAGTATTACGCTGAGCGAAATAAGCCAGCTAGAGAAAGACAAGCATTACAGGATCTCACTCATATGTGGCATGTAGAGAACAAAATTAACTGATGAACAAAATAGATCCAGAGGCGGAGAAGCACGGGACAGACTGTTGAATCTGAGGAGAGGAGGGTGAGGGTGGGTGGAAAGAGACAAAGAACCTGAATGCATTTATGCCTCACCCAGTGGTCAGCAAACCAGTCAACAGAGGGGCAAACTGCGGCTGGCTGCCACTGGCCTAACCCATGGACACAGACAATAGGGTGGCGAAGGCCTGGGGCAGAGGGCGGGGACAGGCTGGAAGGGGTCAATGGGGGGAAAAGAGGACATGCGTAATTCAACAATAAAGATTTTAAAAGTAAATAAGTAAATACATAAACAAATAAGGGGGAAAGATATTATGATAACAAATAACCAGAAGGGTGAGCAATAAATATCTGAGTGGAGTTGGCGTGATCAGTAAGGAGGACAGACAAACTGCATTGCCTGTCCTACCCCTGCAGACACTCTACGCTTCTGGGTCCTTGATTCTGTCCAAACATCCCATCCGAGACAAACCTGACACGAAGGCGTCGCTCTAACGGCACAGAAATACGCTTATTGCCCCGACAGCTCAGTGCGCACAGAAAACGCAGGCCTCTCCTAAACGGGATTCCAGTGGCGTGGGGCGTGACTTTGAAGTATCAGAGCTTATTCTGGAGATATGCCCACTTCTAAACATCTTGTTGCAGATGAGTAAATTTAGAGAATAATATAAAGCCACACAAAAAATTACTGTTATTTCTGACTTGAGACTGAACATCAAAACTATGAAAGTGGCGACCTGTGTTGCTGGTCTGTGTAACAAGGTCATTAAGTCGTGCACACTGACAGTGTGTATGTAGTCTTCCCTTATGTCCTTATGATGTAATAGTGAAGACGAACACAAATATACAATTCCCATAAAATCTGCCAAACGTGGAGAGAGTTATGTACATATCCTATATAATAAAGAGCTAATATGCAAATGGTCATGGTGCCCTTGCACCAGGGCCAGGGGACCTGAGGCTGCACACCCCCCCACTCCCCGGGCCTGGTGGGGCTTATCTGGGGTGGGGTCAGCCGGGTCTGGGTCTTGCGTGATTTCGAGGCAAGCACACAGGTGGGTGGGGAGTTGATTCTGGGTCCCTCGAGGGATTTTCATATACATTTTACTAATTTTCTTTCATCTCTGACACTTCCATTATAGAGAAAGGGCAAATAGCAATATTAAAATATTTCCTTTAATTAATTCTCTTTTAATGTGCATGAATTTCGTGCACCAGGCCACTAGGCTATATAAAAACCCCCACAAAGGTATTTAACCAAGTCCAGGGATTCAGGAAAAATTCTGGAAAAAGTAAATTGAGCCGAAACAGGTTTGGCTCAGTGGATAGAGCGTCGGCCTGTGGACTGAAGGGTCCCAAGTTCGATTCTGGTCAAGGGCATGTACCTTGGTTGCAGGCACATCCCCAGTAGGAGATGTGCAGGAGGCAGCTGATTGATGGTTCTCTCTCATCAATGTTTCTAACTCTCTATTCCTCTCCCTTCCTCTCTGTAAAAATTCAATAAAATATATTAAAAAAAAAAAGTAAATGAACAAAGTTTTAAACCTTGCTCCATTTAAAAAAAACCACAAAAAACAAAAAACAACACTAACTTTCAACTGCCACATAATTACCCTTTAACAGATTCATTGTTCACTTTATTTATCCCAAGACACAGATAACAAGATATTTTCATTGCTAACAGTTTTTGATTTCTGGGCTCTGAAGGGACTTTAAAAGGCACACATGTGGAAAGTTCAAAAGACAGCTACCTGTTTACAAATGGACATATACTTGTGTATATGTTCTAAACCACAGATCTCAAAAGCAGGAAAATCTCTCAACATAACAAAATACTTCAAAATGAAAGAAAGAAATTTAGACGATGTTAAAATTATACAATCACTTTTTCTCCATTTCAGTAAAACTACATCTTTACAAGTAAACTTGTACAGTTATGTTTTACTTAGGATAGTTTAAAACTACTTCCACCAAGAACCTGCCAACGGATAATAACTAACATTTGAGGGCTTGTGCGGAAGCGTCTCTAAGTTCTTCACAACCGGTTACTTAGCTCTCACCACCACCTCTGCGGAAGGTATGACGGTCTCCCCACTGCAGATGAAGACGCGGTGCCACAAAGGAGGAAGTCACTTGCCAAGTCACACCTATCAGGTAGCTCTGGCAGGACCCCAGCCCTCACAGTCTGGCTCCCCACTCCCAGTCTCTTCTTATAATGATTTCCTGGATGGTAACGTGATGCAGAAGAAGGTGTATATGCACAGCTATAGGGAGAACTCAGCCATTGAAAAAGTCACAGAATTTTCTGTAGTTTA
Source organism: Lasiurus cinereus (assembly GCA_011751065.1). Lineage (NCBI taxonomy): Eukaryota > Metazoa > Chordata > Mammalia > Chiroptera > Vespertilionidae > Lasiurus > Lasiurus cinereus. The sequence goes on from JAAGEH010000357.1 coordinate 630,527, forward strand.
TGAGATAACGTACTTCAATACAGGTAAAATACATCGCTGTCAAACCAATTTCTTCTCCCTCTCATCCGAAGGCCGTGTGGTGCAGCGACTAGTTGTTCTCCACTAACACCTGTTCCTGTGAATAGCAGGACCCCCAAATGCCTAGAGTAAAAATCTACATTTCTGCCGAGACCGGTTTGGCTCAGTGGATAGAGCGTCGGCTTGCGGAATGAAAGGTCCCAGGTTCGATTCCAGTTGGGGGCATGTACCTTGCTTGCGGGCACATCTCCACTGTGGGGTGTGCAGGAGGCGGCTGACCGATGTCTCTCTCATCGATGTTTCTGACTCTCTATCTCTCTCCCTTGCTCTCTGTAAAAAATCAATAAAATATATTTAAAAAAAATCTACATTTCTCGCCTTCCTTGAAGTTACATGTGCCCATGTATGTAAAATCTGGCCAATGAGATGTAAAGCAGAATTGGAATGAATAGTTTCAGGGACGATATTCCCTCGCCTTCACCTTTTCCTGCTTGCTGGGAAGAAGATGAGATGGCTAAACTAAAACAGCCATATTGTATCATGAGGCAGAAGCTGGGTGTGATGGTAACAGCATCAGACAGAAGATGCCTAGAGCCATGGAAATCACAACATTTCTAGGAGTCCTATGTTTACGTAAGAGAAACAAACTTCTATTTTATTTAAACCATTTATGAGTTTTTTTGTTGTTCCAGAAGAACCTAATCTTACAACAGTCCTCTAGTGATAAATTTGGTTAAATTACTTATTATTGTGATAATATCATAATGTATAATTGTATAATAGTTTTAATATACCTATAAACAGTAAATATATTACCCTTTGACACTTCTTTTACAGTGAAATTATGTAATTTAAAATAAATAATTTTGAAAAAATATATATTTATTCTTAGGTGTCAGTGAATAGCTAGAGGACCAATAGTATCTTGAAATTATCTTATTAGTCTATTTTGACTTAATAGTAATGTGTATAATACATATTCATGACATAATTCTTATCAACTATTTTAGATGTATATTTGAGCAACAAAAACTGAGAAATTGACAATTGCATTGCATATAAATGATCACATCTAGACAAGTTGTCAGTTACTAAAATTTTAACACAGCAGTATTTAAAATATATATATATATATTAAAGTCAGGCCATTTAGAGAATGAGTTCTTTCTCTAAAACAACTGCTACCATATTTATAAAACTTCAAGCTGAAAGCATCTAGTAACAAGACTATGCCTATTAGATGAAGCATCACCTCATATTTCTTCCTGGATATCATATTTTCTTGGTTCTCCACTATCACCAGCCACTCTTTTGTCTCCTCTGCCCTATCCGCCTCTTCTCAACTGTTTAATATTGAACCTCCACGTTCAATCCTGGAATGAGATGTCTCTTTCTATACGTCCTCCCTCGGTGATATCAATACCGAAACTGCATGCATCACCCCTAAGAGAGGAGTTCCACATTTATACTTTCTACCTCCACCCCACACTTCTCCCCCATCAGTGAACAGCACTATCTCCTATCTGGATGCTCATCCCAAAACCTTGGGTTCATTTTACCTCCCTTTGTCTAATTTGGGTACAAATCTGCCACCAAATCCTGCCTGCTCTATCATCACCACAGACCCAAATCTGATTGCTCTTTACCAGCTCCCTGCTTCCCTAGCTCAAGCCATTCCATCTCTACAGACTCTGTGATCCCTTTTAAGTCAGCTGATCTTGCTCTGTTGCTCAAAACCCTCCCACACTTAGAATAAATATCTGGCTCCTCACCCTCTGCCATTCACACACACCAGCCTCTTAGCCATTCCTCAAACCATATTCCCATTTCAGGGTCTGTATATTTCTTCTTCTTTTTACATAAAATGCATTGGCCCAGATATGACCAAAACGTGCACCTTTCACTAAATCCTGGTCACTAAGGGATGCCATCTCAGACCATTCGATCTAAAATAGCAGCTTCTTTCTCCCTTGACACTATGACTTTTCTTCATACCACTGGTTCTTTTTGTCTCTATCCTTCATTAAAACAGAAGATACGTAAGGACAGGACTATGTATTTTTGTTTTCCTCTACTACATCTCTAGCATCTAAAACAGAGCCTATTTGCATAACAGGCTCTCAAATATTTGTTAATGGATGAATGAAATATCATCCCATTATATGAACCAGGAACTCAATTGAAAGCACAATACCTAAATATGTGTTTATGGGGGGCACAGAAAGTATATTCTCTAAGGAAACGGAAATATTACAGAACAAGTTTTTATCAGTTCATTATAAATCTCATAAGTATGGGAAGAAGAGGGAGGACAAGTCTTCTTCATTCTTTGTCAAGATAAATTTTCCCCTTCTTATCACTATTTTCTTTCATCAATATAGACAAAAAATGGTCTCTAAATTCGTAGTTAATGATGCCAACCTATTCCTCGTTAGTGATGAAAAAGTGCTACCCAATACTGCCATCCATTCTGCCAATTCCTTTTCTTAATTAAAGGTATTAGGGTTACGTTGGTTAATAAGACTATACAGATTTTAAGTGTGCAGTTCTATGGTCCATGTGTACCCATCACCCAAAGATAAATGTTCCTCTGTCACCAAATATGTGACCCCCTATACCTTTTACTAACACCCCTCCCTTCCCTCTGGTAACCACACATCACATCATAGTCTGTGTCAAAAACACCATTTCATTCACATTAGAATCATAAAGAGCCTGGGTTAGAATTAACATTAGACCAATTAATAAGACAGGATGGTGCAGTGGTTAAAAACTCAAACTCAAGAACTACTAAGTTTCACCACTTACTAGCACTGAAATTTGGGCAATCTATACTAATAAAAAAAGAAAGTTGCAAATTGACCATACCTTCATGATGCCCAGCAGCCAGCCAATCAGGAGTGAGTATGAAAATTGACCCAACAAAGATGGCAGGTTAATTTGCCTGTACAAGTGCTGAGCGGCGGGGGGCCAGACGCAGGCATCCGCTCCACCCCACCCCGACCGGTCTGGGCCACTGGGCAGCGTGGGAAGGCGGGAAGGCGGCTCTGAGCCAGAGTGAAGGCAGAAAGGTGCTCCCAGCCACAGCGAAGGCAGAAAGGTGGCTCCGGGCTGGGGCAAAGGTGGAAAGACAGCTCCGGCTGAAGCAAAGGTGGTGCTGGCGGCCAGGGGGAGGAAGGCCCATTCTTGCACAAATCTCTGTGCATCGGGCCTCTCGACTGTATGTATAATAGAGGAATATGCTAATTAACCAGGACACCGTTAACAGGTCGACCTGACAGGAGGAGGATGCACACACAGCATCGGGGGCAGGGCGGCAGGGGCCTGTGCGTGCCTGCCCTGAAGGGCCGGAGAGGGAGGCAGGGCCAGCCAGCAGCCTCGTGGCTGCTGCGAGGTTTGGGGAGCAAGGCAGGGCCGCACAGGTGACTTGAGGGTGGGCGGCACCACGTGATTTCGAATTGTGCCCTGGGCTCCTAGTATCTAATAAAACCATCAATCTACTATAGTTTCCAGAAAAATTACTGTTTAACTCACTCTAAAATCAGGATCCCATAATCTTTTTACCTGATAATTATTTATAACTTTTATTGTTTTTATGTAATCTATAATAAAAAGTATATCAAAAAAATACAGAATATCAAAAATTTTTGTTTCTTGTAAAATATAATCACAAATAAACAAGTCATTAATCATCTAGTAAGATAAAACTGGTACTAATTAAGATATATGCAATTAATATTGAAATCAAGTTGAAATAATAGTTGCAAAACTTCACATTGTAGAAGGGTAAAATCATATTAATAAGCAATGGCCAATCAAAATTGCCAATGGCAGTGTAAACTGGCATAAACCAAAAATAAGTTGGCAATATATGCCCAGAGCTTTAAAATCCATTGTACTAAGTCTATTTTATGAAAATAAACACAAAAAGCTTAATAAATTTTACTTAAAAATTTAAAGTAACTAAATGTTCAACTGTAGGGGGTTATTTATATAAACTATTTCACATGCATGTTAATAATTTTTAAAATTGTAAATAAATGTTGAAAAATCTGAATAATGTTGGAAAATGGGTAATCATTCAGCCGACAGTTTATTCAGCCCCTCTTATCTGCTTGGCATTTTGACAGATGTTCATCAAGATAAAGCCAAAGCAGCGGTTGCCATTGGTCCCAGGAACAGTATCCTGTGGAGGGTCTGGAAGCTGTGAGCATGTACGGCTGAGCATGTACAGCGGTAACTGACTTTGTAGAGCAGAAATCACTGAAAACACGGAAACCTGAACGGGTGTGTCCAAGGGGAGACTTTGAAGAAACAAGCCATTCTCTGTGGCAGATACCTAGGAAAAGGCTCGGGAATATGAGGCTCTGTTATCGCTGGGAACAGAGGTGGGAAGGCTGAAGACTTAGTTTTACTGAATGAGAGACACACACAGCCTCTGCTTGGCTGTTCTAAGGATGCAGCACCAGGCCTACCGCTCGCAGAAGGAATGAAAAGCACACCTCCAGGTCCGTTTCTCAGACCAACAGAAAAGACAGAACAGACACTGAGAGTTCCATGTGACTGGCTTACCAGCCATGTATGTTCCCTACTAAACCCCAACTATGTACGTCGAACTTCCAATCATTGTTTTGTCTTTTCTTTAAATGTGAATAGCAAAGAATCATAAGTTATTTAATGAAAGCCTCCAAGATGAGCAACACCTCCCCCCAAAAAAACAAACACACACAAATAGAAAAGAGGAACTTAGAAGAAAAATAAACAATACAAGGATCTGGGAAAATAATCTTTCAACACAATAATGTAGTGTTTAAAAACAGACACTACAGTGAAATAAGATAAAAGAAGAATAATGATAAAGTCCTAAGAATATTTTTAAAGAGGATCTTAAAAGGTCAGAGAAAAACTTTAACTGAAAAAAAAAATTGTAGAAGGATTGAAAAATAAGACATGAGGAATTCACTCCAAAAGCAACAACAAAAGATAAAGCAACAAAAAACAGAAATGTGATAATGAGAACAGGCAGTTTAGAGTTGAAGAACAGGAATTACATAAAGAGTTGATATAAAAAATAGAAGGAAAGAAATTATCACAGAAGTACCAAAATTTTTAAGAAGAGAAGAAATTAATGTCTGAATTAAAAGTTGACCACAACATACATCAGAGAAAATGAAATAAAAGGAAGGAAAACAGGCAGGCAGAGCCTTCTACCCTCACCTCCCTCCAAACGCACAGAGAGACCTATATACATCACTTATATAAAATTTCAGAATCACATGTATGAAAATACCCTGATATAGTTTCCAGAATGAAAAGCAAAATATTCAAAAACACAAAACAACCAACCGCCATACAAGTGGATAGGTTTCAGATGTATAGGGCATTTTTTTTTTAAGTTTCATTTCTTACTATAAAAAGTGGTATTGTATTCATTAAAGGAAATCTGAAAAAGGATAGAAGGAAGTTTTTAAAATTATAATTCTACAATTTCACAAAGTAAAATAACCATGTTTGATATCTTTGGTATATACTTTTCTAATCTTTTCTTCTTCTATTTTTATGATTAAGATATTCTCAGTATCCAAATCTGATTTCCCTCCAATCGACTTAACTTAAAAAATTAAAAAACATATGGACATAGGCCATATATAGTGCCATATGGCTTATGTAACAAAAAGTAGAAATCTTCTCCCTCATTCTGTACTTCTGATTACCATTCATTTGAGGCAGCCACCTGCAACTGGTTTTCTAACTGGTTCTTCATGTCATTATCTGTAAGTAATATGCTTATGCTGTTTCCTACATTTTAGGAATTATTTGTTAAATGTCTAATTTGACTTATCTATCCCCTAATATTTTCTCTGCTTTGTCCTCTCAAAATGATTATAGAAAAACTAGAGGCCCAGTGCATGAAATTTGTGCAAGGAGGCGGGGGGAGGGGGGGAGGTCCCTCAGCCCAGCCTGCACCCCCTCCAATCTGGGACCCCTCAAGCTATGTTCAACTACCTATTTGGGCCAGATCCCAATCAGGCCTAAACGGGCAGTCGGACATCCCTCTCACAATCCAGTACTGCTGGCTCCCAACTGCTCGCCTGCCTGTCTTCCTGGTTGCCCCTAACTGGTTCTGCCTGTCAGAGTGATCACCCCCTAACCACTCCCCTGCCAGACTCATTGATGCCTAACTGCTCCTGTGCCAGCCTGTTTGCCCCTAACTGCCCTCCCCTGCAGGCCTGGTCACCCCTAACTTCTTTCCCCTGCAGGCCTGGGTTTCCACACACACCCCCGCAATTGCCTTTCCTGCAGGCCCAGTCACCCCAAACTTCCCTCCTCTGCCAGCCTACTCACCCCTAACTGCCCATCCCTGTAGGCCTGGTCACCCCTAACTGCCTAACCCTGAAAGCCTGGTCCCCTAAACTTTTTTTCCTTGCAGGCCTGGGTCCCCCCGCCCCAAATGCCCTTCCTTGCAGGCCCGGTCACCCCAAACTTCCCTCCTCTGCCAGCCTGCTCACCCCTAACTGCCCTCCCCTGCAGGCTTGATCGCCCCCAAATGCCCTCCCTTGCAGGCCTGGACCCTACCAACTGCCCTCCCCTGCTGGCCTTCTGTGGTGGCCATCTTGTGTCCACATGGGACAGGATCTTTGACCACATAGGGGCAGCCATCTTGTGTGTTGGAAGTGATGATCAGTCTGCATATTATTCTTTTATTAGATAGGATAGAGGCCTGATGCATGGTGGGGGCCAGCTGGTTTGCCCTGAAGGGTGTCCCGAATCAGAGTGGGGGTTCCCTTGGGGTGTAGGGCCTCCTGGACAAAAGGCCTAAGGTGGTTTGCAGCCCTGCCACTCCCCCACCCCTACCCCTGGCGACCCAAGCAAAGGCCCTAGTATCTGGGATTTATTTATCTACTATAATTGAAACTTTGTAGCCTTGAGCAGAGGCCTAGGCCAGCCAGGGTGTGTGGAAAGCTTCGCTTCTTCCATCGCCCAGGGCAACCCTAGCCTCCTGCTGTTCCAGCTCCATGGCTGCCGCCATTTTTGTTGGGATTTATTTATCTTCTGTAATTGAAACTTTGTGGCCTTGAGTGGAGGCCTGGGCCTGCCGGGGTGTGTGGAAAGCTTGGCTTCCTCCTTCACCCGGGAAACCCAAGCCTCCCTCCTCCTGTTTGCTCAGGGGCCACTGCCATCTTGGTTGGGGTTAATTTGCATATTTGCTCCTGATTGGCTTGTGGCGTGGCATATAGACGTAGTGGAGTGACGGTTAATTTGTATTTTACTCTTTTCTTAGATAGAGCTTTTGTTTAAATTAGGAGGCATGCCTTAACCCAGTGGTCAGCTAACTCATTACTCTGGGGACGGAGGGTGAGGCCTGAAGCAGCCAGAGAAGGCCAGAGGGTGTGGGGGCTGGGCTGGGCGCGCTGGAGTTCGGCGTGGACAGGTCCAGGTGGCGAGGCCGAGCTGCAGGTGGTGGGCAGCGCCATGCTGTTTTGTGCACTGGGCTCCTAGTGAATCATACTGTAACACAGAAATGTCTAACTGACATGCTCCGAGAGTTTTTAAAACATGAAATGCCTGACTGTTTAGTCAGGGGCACTGGCCTCTTTTCCCTTAGATGATAAATAAATAAATAAAACTGCCAACACAACAGGATAGTTGTCTACTGTGAATGAATCAAAATTATACCTATTATGTTAGATCAGCAAAAAATAAATCCTTGGTGCACGCATAATTTTATTAATTAGTTTATGTGTGTCATGAGAAGGAAAAAATTGAAAATCGCTGCTATCACGTATTGTTTTTTATATAACTCTTTTTTCCTGAATTCATCATTGTGTCTCGTTAAGTATTTGTCACTAATTCATCCCAAAATTTAGTAGAACTCTAAGACGTCTCTATTCGTGGAAATCAAATAATTATCTAGATGTTTTTTCTGCCATCAAAGGCATTCTTTTTGTAGCTCTCTATAACTGTCATTTTAATAAACATGCTCTCCAAGTTGAGAACTTCTATCCAACTCAAAAGTTCGTAAGTCTAAAATGTAAGTTCTCTCACAAAGAGACTTTCATAAACTCATACAAATAGTTTTGTGATTCAAAATGTTAAGTTCGGGTGAAGAGAATCAGAGAAAAAAGAAAAGTGTAAAGAAAGAGGAAAAACTATTTAGTATTACCACAACAACTTAGCAACTTAGAGAAAGAAGTATTCCTTGTTTTCTCAGGAGTTATTTTTGTCAAAATTATGCAGAAATTCTTACTCTAGGAGCCTTAGAAATACGTGTTGAGCAGTGAAGTGATAAAAATGAAGCTAGATACAAAAAAATACGCAGTCAATAAAAAGTTTAAAAAGCATCCACTTCTGAACATTTGTTGGCATAAAAACTTGCTCTAAATTGTTTTTCCTGAATTACTTTTAATTATTCAGGGAACACTGGTAATGGCACCGTGACTTGCTGAGACAGATCCTCCCAAGAACTGTTATATAAAATGCATTTCAACTTACAATGTTCAGTCAACTCTTACGAGCTAAAATTACATTTTTTTGTTTGCCCTTATACTTTGAGCAAGGGGTAAGCAATTTTTCTGTAAAAATGCTTACACAGTAAGAACTTTTTACAAGTTGCCGAGGGCAGGGAGAGAAGAGCATTTAACGATAATCACTGTCTTGCTCTTTTGTTTGAAGTAGAATGAACTGACACCACACATACACAAAAGATCCCACGTTATTTAATACAGGTATGCAAAACAAAACTGCAAAGTCACAAAACTGCACTTGGCAGAGCATGATTTACTCTGACCATTGAAAGAATCAGTATTTATTTATTTAAAAAGGAAAGAGTAACTGTTTGCAAAGAATACAGCTATCAGAAAACGGGATGTTAATGGTAAGAGAAACCCCTGCAGAATAAACAGAACAGGTTGGCCAGTGCCACTCGCACTAAAGAAGACACACACAGCAGTGTGTCCGTGCTCACGATCCAACACAGCACCCCCCGCGCAGGGCAGGCTGAGCAGCATTGCACCCCCTCACACTGGCTCCCCCCGGGAGCTGTGCCAGAACTAGCCCGCTCTCGGTTCCCTGAGGGACAAGCTCCTCCGTACATCTGGCCCCTTCACCTAAGTTGGCACCTTCGCTCAGTGATTTTCACCTTTGTACTGCTTAGGGCTTTAGGTCTCAGCTTTCTGACTTCACATCTAAATTAGGGATCCTCACCTCCCCATTTATTACCTCCCTAAGCACCTCTCCATTTATGACCTCCCTAAGCACCTCTCCATTTATTACCGCCCTAAGCACCTTATGATCTTACTCCATAGTATCTCTAACACTCTGTATAACTATCTACACTAATAAAAGAAAAACATGCAAATTGACTGTTCCTCCGCTATGCCCTCCAGCCAATCAGGAGTGAGTATGCAAATTAACCTGACCAAAAATGGGTTGATTTGCATACGCAGGTACCGAGTGGCCTGGGTTCCAGGAACATCCTCAGGACCCAGGCCACTCCTCGCCTGTAGGCCCACGCATAGGCCCTGGGCAGCCAGGGTCCCAGAACACCCCCTGCCACTCTGGGACTTACAGGCACAGGCACCAAGCGATGTTCCCGTCCCGTGGCTGCTTGCGTGTGCTCTGGCACCGAGTGGCAGCCCAGCTCCCTGACCCCCAGTCTGGTGCCCACAACATGGGGCTGGCTGCAGGCCTCGGGGATATACCCCTAGCCCAGTAGACACAACATAGGGGGTCCTCTGTGCATGAGCTGCAGAGGTAACACCTTTTTTTTAAAAAAAAATGTATTTTACTGATATTTTACAAAGAGGGGAGGGGGATAGACAGTGGGAAACATCGATGAGAGAGAAACTTTGATCAGCTGCCTCCTGCACACTTCCCACTGTGGATGTGCCCCCAACCAAAGCACATGCCGTTAACAGAAATCAAACCTGGGACCCTTCAGTCTGCAAGCTGACACTATCTACTGAGCCAAACCAGTTCAAGTGTAAACACCTTTTCTGACCGCTCATTGGCTAAGCTCCCTATATACGGCCATGTGCAGTGTTCTTGGTAACTTGGGTTATAAGAATCCAAGAAGGTGATGTAGGGTTTTCCACCTCACTCCTGGAGGAAAAATGAAGGTCCACTGCTGGAGGGGCTAAGAAATGTTATTCTACCCTAGCCGGTTTGGCTCAGTGGATAGAGCCTCGGCTGGCCGACTGCAGGGTCTGGGTGCCATTCTAATCAAGGGAATGTACCTAGGTTACAGGCTCCTCCCTGGCTGGGGCCCATGTCAGGGCTCGTGCAGGAGGCAACCAATTAAAGTGTCCCTCTCACATTGATGTTTCTGTCTCTCCCTCTCTCTTCTAAAATCAATGGAAACATATCCTCAGGTGAGGACTAAAAAAAAAAGAAAGAAAGGTCATATCCTATGAAAGACACATCTTGAAAATGCTTAAAGAAAGTTGTCATTTTTTCATGAAGGGACTGGAGTGCATGTTGATGAAAACACCTTGACGGCTGCAGTGGCTGTAGCAGCAGGGTGATGGTGCTGACGCCTTTCCATTATCAAGCCGGTCGCCTCCCACATTGAAACTTTGTTGCCTTAAGTGGAGGCCTGGGCCAGCTAGGGTTTGTGGAAAGCTTGGCTTCCTCCATGGCCAGGGGCAACCCAAGCCTCCCACCTACTCTCTCTGTGGCCGTAGACATCTTGGTTGGGTTAATTTGCATACTCGCTCTGATTGGCTGCTGGGTGTGGCTGGTAGGTGTAGCAGAGGTATGGTCAATTTGCATATTACTCATTTATTAGCTAGGATATATGCATATCACACATATAACCATAAGCTTTCTCTTTCCCCAATAGGCTATACATTCCACAAGCACGAAGTTCATGTCTTTCATATAACATGTGTCCAAGCCAGAGTTGGACACTGTCTGCCACAAAAGCAGGTACACTTGGTTGCCATCACTTCACATCTATAGAGCTCCTACAAGGTATGATCTTACCCATCTGACAGGCCAAACCATAAAAATATTAACATTAAACAAGTTGCCTACTTACCCGTGATAAACATTGGGAAGGGGGAAAATAGAAATAAGCTGTAGTAAAGCATCTGGGGCTTAAGTAGGGATGGGAGGACCCTTCTGTCAGCACAGGCAGTCAGTTTTTAGCCAGGCCAGTGATCTGCCACTAAAGTTCTTTGGATTCCAGAGATCTGCTTGGCTGCTATTCTTTCTACTGACACTTACTCTTCCCTTTAGTAGTTTATGCCTTTTCCTTTAGAAAAGAATGGAACACAACTTTCCAGATTTTGCCTTCACCTCTGCGGAAGCCAGCACCTAGGATGGCCTCCAGTGGCCCCTACCTCCTGGTCTTCACCTCTTCTGAGCAGCAGACCCTTCTCTAGTTGAGCAGGGCTAGTAAGATGTCATGGGTGATGGTGTGAGACTTCTAAAACGAGGTCATGAAAAGACACTGGGGCATTCACCTTGAGCTTTACCATTCTCTCGGGGTGGGGGGTGGTTGGGGTGTGTGTGAAATCAAACAACTATGCTGTGAGAACACTCAGCATCCAGCCGGAGGTCCATGTGGTGATGAACTGAGCTCTCTTGCCAACAGCCAGGAGTGAGTAATCCCAGAAAAGGATCTCCCAGTCCCGGTCAACCCTTCAGATGACTGCAGCCTGAGCCAGCATCTTGACTGCTACCTCATGAGATCCTCAGCCACAACCAACCAACTACACTGCTCCTGAATTCTAACCCACAAAAACTGTGAGAGTGCTTATTCTTGTTCAAGCTGCTATATTTAGGGGTAATTTGTTATGCAGCAGTAGATAATAATATCATCTCTCATCACTCAAGCACAAAGACATTTTTCAAGAAACTTTCACCATGAATATAAAGGGAAACAAGAAATTCATTGATATTTTTTAACCTGCAACTCCCTTCTCCTTTTTTATTAGATCCCATAAGGAAGACAAAGTAACTGTCTGATTATTTGAAAACCTTTTTAAAGGATAAAAAAGATTCATCCTATTTTTTTTTTTGGAAAAAAGAATTGCCTGTGTCAAACAGAAGACAGACGTTTCTAAAAGGAAGAAGCAGATGAGATATAAGAATCGGGGCAGAGGCGAAGTGCTCCCTAAAGATCGGGGGTGGGGAAAAGGGGAAATCAAATCCCAAACCTTGCGCCTTAGCAGATTTTATTGAAGGGAAGCCTCCTCCCCACCCCACAAATAAAACAACACCCATGAAATGATCAGAGTGTGGGGAGGAAGAGAGCTATCCTATATAATAAAGAGCTAATATGCAAATGGTCATCACGCCCTCACACCATCATGCCATAAGGCTCAGACACTCAACACTGGGTAGAGAGGAATGGGGACCAGGCAGGCACAAATGAGCTTGCAAGAGAGGAATGGGGACCAGACAGACACAAATGAGCTCCTGGGGTAGGAACGGGCACCAGCCAGGCTGTGGCCCAGGAGAGAGACAAGCCCCCCCACCCCAACGATCTCAGCAGCTGTGCCTATGCCTGTGGCCCTGGAGAGGGAAAGCTGCTTCCCCCACCCCTACCCCAACCCCTCCGCTTGCCGTGAGGTCCCAGGCACCAGCCCCTGCGGCTGCAGCCTGGGAGGGGGACAAGCCGCCCGCCCCATGGTTTGGTGCACCTGTGCCTGCAGCCCGGGGTAAAGCTGCCTGCCCACAGTCCCATGCGGCTGTGGCCGGCCCGGGAGAGGCTGACCTGCGTTCTGGGTGCCTGCGGCCGGCCAGAGGGAGGCAAGCCTGGGTCCAGGGTGCCTTCGACCAGCTGGAGGAGGAAATCCTGGGTCCCAGGTGCAGGGCAAGGCAGAGGCAGTTAGGGATGAGTAGGCCAGCAGGGGAGTAGTTAGGGACAATCAGCCAGCAGGCAGGTTTAGCAGTTAGGAGCCAGTGGTCCTGGATTTTGAGAGGCAGTCGGACATCACCCGAGGGGTCCTGGGTTGCAGGCCAGGCCGAGGAACCTTCCCCCCATGCATGAATTTCATGCACTGGGCCTCTAGTGCATATATAAAAGCATAATATGCAAATCAACCAGGTGGCAAAATGACCGTTTGGCTATGACATGCACTGACCACCAGGGGGCAGACACCCAACGTAGAAGCTGCCCTTATCCTGCTGGCCAACCTCTCTGTCCCTCCCCACCGTTGGCAGGCTCCAATAACCCACGGGGTTGGGTGGCAGCAGACATGGGTGGTGCCAGGACCCCAATCACCCTGCCGGTTGCCCCACACACAGAGGGCAAGCGGCGGCAGAGGGGGCAGGGATACGGGGCCGGCTGCCAGCAACCAGGAAAGATGGGCCCTGACTGCATGCCAGGCCTGTGGAACCTACGTGGGCACGAATTTCGTGCGCTGGGCCTCAAGTATAGTGTGACACAGAATCTAGGAGAGGCTACCTATGCTGGTGAGAAAGGCAAGAAACAATGTCAAGTGTCAGCACTTGGGTATCAAAATTGTTTGAAGAGGTACATGATGCCAATTTACAGAAGTGCTAGGCTTACTTCTCTATTCTATGTACGGGTTTCTCAAACTTTTTTGTATTTTTATTCCCTTTCTTAATAAATGTGGGACATAAAATTCTCCAGTTAGAAACTGATTTGATTGCTAAAGGCAATGGTGAGCATGTTTTGCCCATTCATGTGGTCAGAAATAAGTTTTCTAACAAAAGAATTTTGAATTTATTTGTGATTTTTTATTTATTAAATTCAATTTAGTCTGGCACTGCTTCCATTTCCTTTTTCAGTCTTTCTAGGTTCCCCTCCACTTTTAGCATAACACAGGCTAGAGAACCAGAAAGGCTGAGATAATTAATAGTGCAGCAGAGAATGCATTCTCTGAACATCTTCAAAAGGCCTTTTTAAATAAGACAGGGAAACAACAACAAAAACACTTTTCATTATCCTTTGGTAATAATTGATGTTGGCTTTAATATTGTATTAATTTCCAAGAGTTTTCTTGCTAGATAGGCCAGGGAATTGAAATTCTTCATAGTCAGAAGCCACTGGATTCTATTATTAAACAGTGGATCCAAGACAAATTGCTACTGGAACTGTCAACGGGACAGTGAAAAATAACAAGACCCCCAATACTGTACAAAGATTTCAAAAACTACGCTAAATTTTGGTTAAAGCCAAGGAAATACCCACTCAGAACAAAGTGCAACTGTCTCTATTCATTTAAGAGGAGAATTACCATTGCCACAGTTGTCAACAATCACTATGATTCCTTGAGCTTCTCAAGCTCCTTACTAATAAAGTAAAAAAAAACAGAAACTCCTTTACAAGCAAAATCCAGAAACAAAACAAAAATGTTTAGATATCTAGTATTGTCAAGTCAGCCCTGAGAACACCCCCCCGCCCGCCCCCCCCACCCCCGCCAACTGCCAACACTGAAGTCTAAAGTTTTAAGGTTAAAGTTTGTCCGGGGATTCTTACTTGGCTTTACAGAATTAAAAACATGGGACGCTTGCAAACTAATTCATGGTTCTGAGATTCAAAGAGAGATCCTGAGGCAAACCAACCAGTTAAGCTGCTCCTGAATTCCTGAGTCACAGAAACTACATGAAGTAGTAAATGCTTATTGTTGTTTTTAGCAGCTAAGTTTTGGGATAGATACTTTATTGCGCAGCAAGAGATAACTAATATTTCTCATCACTCAATCTCACCGTTTGCCTGTTTTCACCAATAATATAAAACCAATGAGATATATTTATAAAGAAATCTAAATTAATTTACTAAAGACAAATGAAAACAAGAGTGTTAATGAAATTCTTCAGATACAGTTAGTTAACAATGAGGCTGATTATTTTGCCTCATTTGCACCAACTTTTTGAAAATCTGTTCTATATCTCAGAGAAGCTACTATAAATATCCCCTTTTCAAAATCCAATGATATGAAAGTAGAAGAAAAATAAGGACGTAAACCTAGGAAAATTCTAGGTTGGAATCACTGCAAATTGTGAATGAAAGTACTCTTAAGAAATTAAAAAAATATATTTCTGTATTTTATAGAATTCTAGAAAAGTGACTGTACAGTTTTGCTTACTTTATTTCACTATGTTTTAATTGATTTTAGAGGAAAGAGGAGGGAGGGAGGGAGGGAGGGACAGATTAATGTGAGAGAAAAATCAATTGGCTGCTGAACCTGCAGCCTGAGTATGTGCCCTAAGCAGGGACTGACGCCACTGGACAATAGTCACAGTACATGGGACAATAGTCACAGTACATGGGACAATAGTCAACGAACGGAGCCACACTGGCCAGGGCTGTTCTGTACACTTTTAGATCCATTCTTTATCTTCTGGTGGACTGCAGAGTATCTCTACATGGTAGCTTTGTCTTAAAAAAAAAAAAAAAAAAAAAAAACAAGCCCAGAGAGGTGGGACTACAGTTCTCTCTCTATAAATCAGCATAAATTAAAATAAGCTCCAAAGAAAAAAGTGTAACATTTCACCAAGACAAGGTTCTTATTAATAGTTATCACAGAATGTTATAGGTGGCACAAGTGCTATTTAGTGCTGCTCAAGCTCTAAACTTCTTTCATGTAAAAATGGTCAGATAATCAGACAAATTGGTAGATGTATAGGATTCTTTAAAAAGTTACCTACCCTTAAGAGGATCATGCTCTGCTCTCATAATATCAATAAGCGAATTTTCCAAAGAGTGCATATTCAAACTGTCATACATTCTACTTCGATCCTAGAAGAGAGAGAAAAAAAAGATTCAATATAATCTATGGCAATTTTTTTTCACCAAGTAATGATAACTATACTATCTTAATCTTCTTACATAAAATAGGACATCTGACTGATATACTATTACTAATGAGTCTGCATCCCAAGATAATTATCAATAACTAAGGATTTTATAAACTATAATATTTCTTGTATCAAAGAATATATTTATTATATTTATCTGCAAAATCATATATCAAAAGTAATCTTATTTCATTGGCAGTATTAATGCAATACACTAAAATTATTTCTATTGCTATCATTCTCAGCTTATAAAGATTTCTGAAATGTGACACACACAGAGCATTTTTAGCTGTTATTTAACTTCTACACTTTTCTCAAATATCTAGGAAGACTGGCACTTGAAAAAAAAAAATGTTGGGGAAAGGATTTAATTCAATTGCACCATACTTTAAACATCTATCAAACATTGCACATGATCTGACATAGACAGAATTTCACAGTAATGAATGCATAAACATATTATACACTAAAAATCAAAAGCATGAAATACCAGTACCAAAACAAAACTAACACATTTCCTACCTCATCAAGTCTCAGAACAAAGTCTTTTGTGTCATTAGAAGTTTTGTTTGCTGAATGTTTTAAATCCCTTCAGTAGATTCTTTAATGTTCATTAATGTATACAGTATTTTGCTGACTACAAAATCAATGGACTGGAACAAACACATATAGGGAACTACCACAGCAGGCTCTGTAGTAAACCTCCAAATCACCCAGGAGATTTTTACCGAAATATGTCATCTCTAACTTCCACCCATTTGTGTGTATGTGTGGGTGTACATGCGCTTGTGCAAGCATATGAATATGTGGGAGAGGCAGAGCAGGCGATGTTTAACTCTGAAACCTGGGTCTGTGAGCTTTAAGAAAGGTCACGGCACATCTGAGATTACAAATGACATTTTGTATGTGCACGTACACAACCTTTTTTTTTTTTCTGAAGAAAGCTTTATGTGTTTCATTGGTTTTCCAAAGGGGTCTACAATCCAGAAGATTCAGAACCAGTCTTTTAGAAAGCTGAAGAAAAACGTAAGAAGCTTTCCTGAAAATATGTTGATTTACTCACTCTACCTTGACATTTAAATTAGGGTTGTGAGCTTTAGAAAGTTAGAGGACTGGAATCAGTAGTGCAGATTAAACAAATTGCTGTCATTAATGAAAAAGTCACACCAATGATGAAAAGATTACTAAAACAGAGGCTCTGGTTCCAAATTTATCAGTGATGAGCTCTAGTTTAACCTTATTTTTAGTTGGATTCCTCATGTAGAACACACCCATCAGTAACAGGGGTTCACTAAGCAGTGACCTTGACTGGCGAGAGAGGCACAGAGAATTACTGGACTGTAACACCGGTTCTCACACTTGAGCATGCTTCAGAGTCATCCGGATCGACTCCTGGGGCCCATCCCCAGTGTGATTCAGTAGGCTGGGAGTGGCCCCTGGTGACACTGAGGCCGCAGGCCTGGTCACCGTACTTTAAAAAGCACGGAGCTTCTTGATCTTAAGTTACTAAATAAATCTCTCGAGGCTCTGGTCCACCGCTCTAAGATACAGTACATTATAAATTCTTTATATTCTCTTTACCTTAAATTTTCACAAATAAAATGTTATAGTTCAGGGCTATCTTCTCAGGATGTTTTTTTTTTTTTTTTTAGCAGAATCAGACTATATCTCATCTTCAGTCAACCTACGAATTTAATTAATGGTGACTATTTTTATTTTTTTAAAATATATTTTATTGCTTTTTTACAGAGAGGAAGGGAGAGGGATAGAGCTAGAAACATTGATGAGAGAGAGACATCGATCAGCCGCCTCCTGCACGCCCCCTACTGGGGATGTGCCCACAACCAGAATACATGGCCTTGACCGGAATC
>JAAGEH010000357.1:662256-796877 GCA_011751065.1 Lasiurus cinereus
GGGGGGCGGCAGCGCGGGGGCCGTGGGGCTGCGGGGTTGTGGGGGGGGGGTGGTCAGGGAGGTAAGGGGGACACCGTGAACTGAGGCTTGCGGGGGGGGGCGGGGGGCGCACCCACTGCGGCCCCGCCACCCCTCGACGACGACGACGACGGCGGCGGCGGCCACCGCCACCTCCCGAGACCGGCTCGGGCGCCCCCGCCGCCGCCGCCGCCGCCCGCGCCGCTTAAGAAGCGCGGAGCGTGCGTCACAATGGCCCCGCCCCCTCCCGCGGTGCGTCACCCCCCCCGCGCGCGCCGCCCTCCGCGAGCGCCGGCGCGTGGCTCCGCCCCCGCGGCCCCGCCCCCGCGGAGGCCCCGCCCCTCATTAATATGCGCGCTCGGCTGGCGGCGGCGGCGCGCGCGCGGAGGAGGAAGGTGGGGAGCGCGAGGACGCGCGTCGCCGGCTCTCCCCCCAGCCCCCCAGCCCCGGGTTGGGGTGGCGGGCGGCCCGCTGGGTTCCGGGGGCGCGCGCAGAGCAGGAGGTGCAGGAGGAGGAGGAGGAGGTGCAGAAGGAGGTGCAGGAGGAGGAGCAGGAGCACGCGCGGGTTGCGCGCCCGAGTGCGAGGCAGCGGCCCCTCCAGCTCGGGGGGCTCGGATGCGCCCCGGCCGCTCCAAGTCGCGTCGCGCTCGCGGCCCCGCCTCCCGCGGGTTCCCCTCCTCCCCACCCGGCGTCACGTGGGGTCCGGCCGCGGGGACCGGGGCTTCCCTGGGACTGGGACTGGGACTGGGACTGGGCCTGGCTTGGGTGGGGCTGGCCGGCAGGGGAAACCGAGGCTGGGGAGACCGGCTTAGGTGCGGTCCCCGTGGGACCCCGGTCCCTCCCCGCCCTCCGGGCTCAGGGCGGGCGTCTGTGGCCAGCAGGCTGCCTGCCCTGCAGAGAGAGAGCCAGCGGGCCAGCCCACCGCGGCCCCGACCTGCAGCCTCCTGGGTGGGTGCCCTGGAGCAGCGGTTCTCAACCTGGGGGTCGCGACCCCCGGAGACCATGGGAAAATGCAGACATTGGCCTCACGATGCGTAACAGTAGCAACATGTCATGGTTGGGGGTCGCCACCCCAGGAGGAGCTGGATGCCAGGGTGGCGGCCTGAGGAAGGTGGTGGAGAACCGCTGCCCCAGAGAGCGCCTTCTCAGGCTGCGTTTGCTGCTGCCCCCCGACCCGCCTGCACGCACGGGTTAGGGTGCACCTGGGGCTCCCGGTGTGTGCACACCAGGCATTTCCCCTCCACCAGGGAGGAACTAAGTCCCCGGTCCCGAACCCGGCTCCCCGGGGGGGCTTTACACACACACACACACACACACACACACACACACACACACACACGTGTGCATGTAATGGGTTTCGAGGGCCCGCTCCCAGCCCCCCTCTTTCAGAAAAGCGCTTAACGTGCTATCCTCCCCAGGACGGCCGAGGGTGGGGCTCCTCCCCCCCACCCTCAGGCAGTCCGCCATGCGCACCCCGCGCCCCTAGGGAAGCGGGGAACATTTCCGCAGCTTTCTGGGTTCCCGGGAGAGGGGTTTCTCACTGCCAGGGAGGAGGAGGAGGCTCTGACTCAGCTTGTGGAGGCTGGCACCTTCCCACCGGAGGGCTCTCCTTGGAAGTATGATCTCGTGTATTTCCTGTCCTGAAGAAAAGCTTTGCATGCAGGAAAAATGAGATGTCTACATAAAGAATAGCAGAAGTGATCCATACTTCATAAAAAAAAAATTCTGTGTGTGTGTGTTCCTGGTGGTCAATGTTAGCATTTTCTGAGCACTTGGAGAAGTGAAAGTGCTGAATGAACCCTAGAATAGAGAATGCTCCCAAAGACAGAAAGTGGACTCACACTGCTGGACCTGATTCACCACTGGGCCAAGATTAAACGGTGTCCTAAAGGAGCAGGCGCTGGCCCAGGGAGGCAGAGTGGACAGTCTCGAGCCCTCAGTTCTTTCAGTGAAATTTCGTTTCCCCTCCCGTTACTCCGGTGCTTCAAATGTAAATAAATCAGAATAAAGACAGTAGAAAGAGAACCACATGGCAAGGAGAAGAGACTTTTTTTTTTTTTTGTACAATGTGCAGGCATGTCCGATAGCTGGTCTAATGAACTAAATTTGATACTGCCTCTACAATAAGGAGAAAGTACTTAACTCATCCAAGATTCAGAAATCCGTCAGGTGCGTAAGAAATTGGTTTCAGTGAGTAATTTCAGAGCCCTTTTCGATAATCAGGTGAAATATTGGGACTGGAGAAGTACTTATTCTAAATGGCATTGTCTAGAAAGTAAACTGAGCTCATTAGAATTAAAACTACAAATGGCCATTTCCACAGCATCTATTGGCATCTTCTTAACTATTATTTACTAACAAATTTTACAGAAAAAACAGCTTTCAACAATCCAAGCATGTGAAGTCTTTAAGATGAATACACTTTTTTGCTAAGTAAAGTTATATTGGATTGGAATCAACAACAAACCTTGAAAGAGGAAAGATACATAGGCACACACCGTAGCCCAAGCACCCATTAAAATTACAGAGAGCATACATTATTCATTTTTTTTAATTTTATTGTTTAAAGTATTACACATAGTAGGGGAAAAAAGAAGATATATGTACTACTATGAGAGCATACATTTAAAAGACAACTGGTGCCATTCTGGGCGAAAGTTTGAAGAAAGACTTCTCTGTTTTGTTTTAGAGAATTTAGGGCGGAGCTCTTTGACAATAGAAGGAAGCCATCAAGGCAGGTATTATATAATAAGGTCAAACTTCATATGAAGCACACCAAATTCCAAACTCCCACTGCCAGACCCGCCGCACCTCAGAGAGTGTCCGTGAAAGGCCCCACTTTTTAATAAGAGGACAGTGATATTCTGAAATCTAAAACTTTTAATCCAGAGAGCCTCCTGTCTTTGAAGCTATTCACACCAAAAGGTTCCCTGTAGAGTCAGGGGTGATAGGGAGGGGTTGGGGTCCTCTAAGGGGTCCAATGTCTACATTATGAGCCTGTCGTATAATCTTTCTCGCATGAAAATGTTAGCTCTGTAACCATTACCTTGGTCCCTGACTTTATTTGACAGCCCCTTGTTCATTTCTTCCCACTGTCCTGGGCCAGTGTTTTAAAAATATATATATTTTTTCCTGGTACCCAGGGAAGACTCAAACACAAACACGTACATAGATCCTCATGCCCATAACACGAACATGCCCTTGAAAGAACGCTTTTACTAAGCAAACCTTACTCTTAATACATACAACAAACTATTTTAAAATTCTGTTTACTTTTTTTTAATTAAAATTCTTTATTGTTCAAACTGTTTACTTTTTAAATAACTAAGTTGATACTGAGACTCACAATGAGGTCCTGAGCTGACTTTTAAGCACAGGGTCCTTGGAGAGAGTATTTCACACCTTCTTTGTCTTAAAACAGTGGTTCTCAACCTTCCTAAGGCCTGGACCCTTGCATACAGTCCCTCATGGGGTGGTGACCCCCAACCATAAAATGTTGCTACTGTGATGCATCGTGATGTAAATATCTGCATTTTCCGATGGTCTTAGGCCACCCCTGTGAAAGGGTCGTTCGACCCCCAAAGGGGTCGCGACCTACAGGTTGAGAACCGCTGTCTTAAAACCTTGTCTTCCTGTTCTCAGCGGCTGAAGCCAGCCTCCGGGAAACTGGGAGGAAGAAGCAGTTACAGGAGAGCTTCCACAGGCTCTCCCTGCCCCCCTTTTCCAGTCGCTCCGCCCCTGTGCACCTCATCTTCCTTTCTGTACACCAAGGGCCTCTCCCTGCCCCATGTTCCCCTCTGAGCCCTGAGGCCTGGCACTCCCATGGTGCACCAGGTCCTCCCCCACATGCCAGTGACAGGGCCTCAAAGACATCTGTGTCTCATGACATCCCAAATCTCACATGTCCACTCCTGCCTCAATCCCCATCTCAGAGAATAGCACCCCATTGGGCCAGCTGCTCAGACCAAACATCTTGGGGTCCTTCCTTTATTTTTCTTAACATCGCATCTAAGCCATCATTACAGCCTGCCTGGCCATCTTTTCTATTTTAGCCAGAAGCCACCCACTTCTCACCACGCCCGCCACAGGCAGACTGGCCCAGGCCACCCGGAAGGACTGACTCCTTAATAAAGGAAAAGATTTAGATCAGTGGTTCTCAACCTTCCTAATGCCGCGACCCTTTAATACAGCTCCTCATGTGGTGGTGACCCCCAAACCATAACATTATTTTTGTTGCTCCTTCATCACTGTCATTTTGCAACTGGGATGAATCGTATCTGTGTTTTCCAATGGTCTTAGGCGACCCCTGTGAAAGTGTTGTTCGACCCCCAAAGGGGTCGCGACCCACAGGTTGAGAACCGCTGATTTAGATAAAGGAGAGCCCCCAAGCACGATGACACAGCTTCCAGGCAGGGCCACTCCTGGAAGTGCTTGGAGACGGGGCGGACCATTTTAGCAAGCTCCCCGCAGAGAGAACCCCTCCCCCTCTCCAATGATTCTTTCTGTGATGCTCAATGGCCACTTATGTGTAGGTTGACTCAACTGTTCCACTGCCTCTTGCCTTTTGTCTGTAACCCCAACCAACTTGACTAGATGATCAATCTTTGAAGGTAGTGGCTATGTGTTCCACAGTCCTTTCATTTCCTAGTTCTTTTTTAATATATTTTATTGATTTTTTACAGAGAGGAAGGGAGAGGGATAGTCAGAAACATCGATGAGAGAAAGACATGGATCAGCCGCCTCCTGCACACCCCCTACTGGGGATGGGCCCACAATCAAGGTACATGACCTTGACCGGAATCGAACCTGGGACCCTTGAGTCCACAGGCAGACACTCTATCCACTGAGCCAAACCGGTTTCGGCTCCTAGTTCTTCTGGATGCACATTGTGTATCTAGAAACTATGTACCGAGTACGTGCCACATGCCAGACACCGTGCCTGTTGTCTGATACAACCGTGAACCAAACAGGAGACACGCCTTGTTCTCTGCAGAATCAAAGAGGCCGCAAGTAAGGGTTTGCTGTGGGTTCTAGTGATGATACACCCCCCCCCCCCCGCCGCCCCAGCCCTAATTGTCTAGACAGAGTCCCAGATGTGTGAGCTTCCAGGCTGAAACTGACCTACTAACTCGGAGTCCACATAGCATTGCTGGGCTGGTCCTGGGTGGCACCCTGAGCTGACGGGGGAAGTTGAGGTAAGGCAGATTCAGCAGGCAGGCAGGCAGAAGAAATTACACCCTGACACGCATGGTAATTGCGGCCTGAAAGGAGAGTTCCATTTATTATCTCCCGGTTGCAATATGCGTTGTGAGCAGAGAAAGACAACGATCTTGCCGTTTTAGAGCTGGAAATGCCAAGCGGAGAAACAGAGTCACTGACTGACGTGGTGTGTGAATTCTGGGCCCCACATACATTCCTGTCTTCCCGTTTCTCAGTCGCCTGCTCCCTGAGCTGTCTGTCCCTCAGGCTGTCACCGGAGATGGGCAACGTATGGGAGCAAAACAGAGCCACCGCGACAGGCCCTGAAAACAATGCTCGCACCTGCCATCCAAGGGGGGGACAGAAAGGGTGATCCTGACAGCCTCCTCGGGACACCTGGCAAAGCGAAGAACCATTGGCAGCGGTGATCTCAGAGGGGAAGCATCTTGGTTTCAGGATGCAGATGCCACAGAAGTCAGCACTGCTCCTCCTCAGCACTTCCTCATGTTTCTCCAATTAGAAGGAGGAGGCCCGGTGCTATAGACCAGATATACCGCATTTAATTTTGTTATTTTGACATTCTAGAAAGCTAACTCCTTCAGCTGACAAATTGGTCTGTGCAGAGAGACGTGAAGATGCATTTTTTTTTAAATATGTTTCATTGATTTTTCACAGAGAGGAAAGGAGAGGGACAGAGAGTTAGAAACATCGAGGAGGGAGAAACATCCATCAGCTGCCTCCTGCACACTTCCTGCTGGGCATGTGCCCGCAACCAAGGTACGTGCCCTTGACCGGAATTGAACCTGGGACCTTTCAGTCCGCAGGCCGACACTCTATCCACTGAGCCAAAAACGGTCTCAGCTGAAGATGCATTTTGATTCAACATTAAATATTCAGGATTTATGAAGATGCAGAGGGGTGCATCTATCAAGCTTGGCCCGATAATTTTAGAATCTTAGAAGATTAAAAGTTTTAAATGTTTATTTTGTAGACCGTGGATGTTCAGTAAAAAGGAAAACCCGGGAAGTCTGTTTGGGAGCAGGCATTATCACCAGCCTTTGTATGAGGACTCACGAAGTGGAAAGGTAATGAGTGAAAAGAGGGGTGTTTGATTTGAGTTAAGGTTTAGTACCTCCTCCTCACTGCTCTCAGTTCACTTTTACTAACTCTCTGCTTTGGGCCTGGTGCTTTACACAGTAAGTACTATGGGACTTGATGTCCTCTTTCTTCCAAAATTCGTATTAGTGCATGTCATTACCTTAGGTTTGCAGAACACAGTAACGATATGAAGAAAAACAGGCCTCAATTGTCCATGGAAAAAATGATAAATATTCACAGTAAAAAGAAACTTGAGAAAATGCTCACAGGGGCGTGAGTCATGTGAAAATACTACTCTTTGCAGGCCCACAGTTGATCCCGCCTTCACCTGGAGGAGTGGTGTGATGATCTCAGAGAGGCTGTGGGGACAGAGACCTGGCTCTTAGCATCAGCTCTCCCGGTTACTGAGTAACCTCAGCAGTGAAACTTTGAGACCCTCCATTTTCTCATCTTTGAAGTGAAAAGAACAACCACCATCATCTCTGAGGTAGGGGCTGCTGGGAATGTGATGAGCAGTCTGTGCGGTGGAGAGTCTTCTGTAACGTTTGACTCAGAATAGATGCTTAACCAAACACACCAATCTGTGCTGTCATCTGCCGGGCAGCTTACAGTAAAAAAGTCAGCTAGAAAGCCACGTGGAACAGAGTGGTCGTGGAGAGAAAAGCAACACCAAACCAAAACAAAAATAACCAAAACAAAACAAAAATTACCAAAAGCACGCCAGGGGGTGATGGTAACGGGAGTAAAACTCCATGCACAGAAATGGAAACATAAATCCAAATGAAACATGCAAAATGAGAGGCTAAATTCTTTATTTGGAAAACAAGAGAAGAATCCTAAAAGTTAAACATTAAGCATATTCAATGACTACTCAGTCCCCAAGGAAGACCAGAAATGTAAACAGGCGAAACTCTGGCTTTCAGGACGGAGCTGAATTCCAATACCTGTTCTGACACTGGAGTGTGCTAGCCCGGCCTCCTTAACCTTTCCAGTCTCAGTCCGGCCTCTAACAAGTAAACTAGAGAGCTATGCATGCATGAGAGACACCTGTGGCTGTGAAAGCACTTGCCTTCAAACCAAGATACATGGAGAGCATTCCAGTCCAGAAGAAATATCATGTGAGTCACCAATGTGAGATATATACGTATATATATAATATGAAGTTTTCTAGTAGCCACAGTATTTTAACAAAACATATACAAAATATTATCATGTAATCAATAAAGTTATTACTGCTTTTTCTGCATGTATTGAGAAGATTATGGATTGACTGTCTTATTATTATATCCTTTTTTGGGGACACCCTGTCTACCTAATAAAAGAGTAACATGCTAATTGACCGTACCTTGGTGACGCCCACCAGCCAATCAGGAGTGTGTATGCAAAGTAACCAAACAAAGATGGTGGATTAATTTGCATATGCAGGCGCTGAGCAGCTGGGGGCAGGATAGGACACTTGCATTGTTGCCTTGACAACAACTGCAGGCTACCACACCACCCCAGCTGCTCAGGGCTTCTGGGCAGTGCCAGCAGCCAGGGGAAGGAAGGCCCATTCTTGCACCAATCTCATGCATTGGGTCTCTGGTATCTGTATAAAATCCAGGGAGAGACTGTTATGGAAATGAGAGTTCAAAGAGAAAAATGAAAAGTCTAAAATTTCCAAATGTTACAAAATACCTTTTTTTTTCAGGTATTTTGTAATAGCTATTCATGGGCCCTCTTACTAAGAAAATGGGGAAAAGAACCGTGGATATGGAATTTCTAGAGGCACTTGTTTAACT
Organism: Lasiurus cinereus; assembly: GCA_011751065.1. Lineage (NCBI taxonomy): Eukaryota > Metazoa > Chordata > Mammalia > Chiroptera > Vespertilionidae > Lasiurus > Lasiurus cinereus. The sequence continues at coordinate 670,353 of JAAGEH010000357.1, forward strand.
GGCTCCCCTACCACACATAGACTCTACTTTGATGGTTGGGCTCCTTAGTTGGAAGAGACTTTCTGAAGAGTTCAAAGGACAGGAAAATGAGATAAATAATAAGGTTCACACTTATGTTCAGCTTATTTCAGTTTAGGAGGAAAGATGTCTTCTGGTGCATCCGACAGATACTGCCCTGTTTGACTTTAAGTGAACCATAGGCAAGGCTGCCCCACCACTTCTCCGCCATCTTGTCAGGTGTCACCATTGCTGACACTTAAAGTAAAAAGTCAGCTTGAAAGTCCTGTAGAACAGAGTGGTTGTCCTGGGGGCTGGATAGCAAAAGCAAAACCAAACCAAATACCGCAGATGGGAAATGCTGTTTAGTAATTTAAGTGTAGACTTTGTCATTTATACAGACGGTGAATCTAAAGCTTCAATGTGGCCAATCCATTTAATCTCTTAACTTCTAAGATAAGCATTGCTATGCTACTGAAAACAGAGGCACCTACATTTTTTATTTATTGGTTTTTTTTCATGTTTTCATTGATTTCAGAGAGAAAGAGAGAGGAAGAGAGAGTTAGAAACATCAATGATGAGAAAGATTGATAGGCTCAGAGGTACCTACATTTTTCCCATTTAAGGAAAGTTGGAATGAAGGAAGGGAATTCAGTAGTTCCTATCTATGACATTAACACATAATATTAACAATTTATAATATCAAATATTGACATGGATTTAGTACCCTTCATGTAAGGAGCTATTCCAACATTTACTCTACTCTACAACTCCAGGATAAGAACTGTTACTGTCCTCGTATCACAGGCGAGCAAACCTGTGCTCAAATCATTGTGAGTCTTACGATTTTGGCTCCACTCAACTGAAAAGACTTCCGAGAATTAGTGGGACCTCAGAGACTCTTCCAAAGATGGGAATTCATTTAGAAACCTGAAAAGACAGAGAAATTGCAGTGTTTAAAAATGAACTCTCTGGTGTAGCTTTAAGGGATTCTTCTTTCACTGCCTCAGACCACTGAGCGTAACCAAAATCTGGACAGTTTTTCTCTGTGCAGAGGCAGGACAGTGTCCTATATCCATGAGAAGCTGATGGGCTTTGTGCTAGGATGGTTTTCCTGTTGATCTTATTGGGACCCAGGAGCCATAGATGCTCACTGATGTGTTCTTGCCCACTGATGGCACTCCCCCTCTCTGTAAAAAACCTTACAAATGGCTGCCATTCCTTCTTTCTTCCCTCCCTCCTTTTTCCCTTCCTCTCTTTCTCCCTTCTTCTCTCCCTCCTTCCATTCCATTTTTTGAGTCAATGAAATTAAACTATCTAGGCTGTGTGCCAGTTGCTGATTCTGAAAGAAATAGATATGTAGTAAATAAGACGAAGACTCAAACATGGTTTTAAGAATGGACACTTATCTGTTCAAGGGATAAAGAGGTATGAAAGAGAGGCTGGTCACTTAAACCTGGGGCACTGGGAAAAGCTTCATAGAAGAGGTTAGTACTAGAACTGAGTCCTAAAAGATGTGTAGGTTGAGGATGGGATGGGAAGAGCAAAATGAGAAGAGCCTTCCAGGGAGAGCATCAACAAGAGCAGAGAAGGCTGGGGGAGAAAACGGAAGGACAGGTGGGAGGAAGGGGAGGGCAGGTTGTCTGGACAGGGACGGTGTGAGGCGAGGCCATTACAACAAAGCTTGAGAAGTAGAGAAGGGCCAGACCAGGTGAGACAATAAGAGGACCCATCACTAAAAATCCACCTCCAGGACCTGAATCCAGCCAGGCATCTATAGATGGTGATCATGTTTTTAAAATTCTTATATAAGGTCTGAGCTTCAGGAATATTGGTTAAATCAGCTAAAATAATTTGTGGTATCTTAGAGAGGTCCTGGCAAGGTTCACACATCATCTTCCTTGATGAGAGGTAGGTAGTTTGAACTGAGGATCAGTTTGATCTTTGATATAAGGTCTAAAGGATGTTGTTTCTTTTTGGTTTGTGTTTTTTTTTAACGGTCATCCCAGAACTTTTGTACAGAGCCTATTTTTAGTTCTAATTTAATGCAAAAATATGTTACTGAGATTCAATAGTAAGAGCTAGCATTTCATTTTGAATATTTCCATATGAATATTTTTAAACGAATATAGTGCTTACTGCATACCAGGCATTGTTTTAAGCATTTTACAAATATGAAGTTTCCCAATGCTCTGACAACACAGTTGAGAGGTAGGCACCATCCTTACCCCTGTTTTACAAATGAGGAAATAGCCGTTGAGTAACTTGACTGAAATACAAAGCTATAAAAGGTGAAGAATTGAGTGCAGGCTTCCTGTTCCAGAGATGCTAAACCACTTCTATGCTTCTAATGGTCACTTATATACTCCGCCAAGTTAATTTTCCCCCAAAAAATAAATTACTAGACAGATTTTGAAATTCTTTTGACTATTTGTTTAATTGGCAACACACTATATCATTCAATATAAATATTAGATTTCTATATTTTATGTGAAAATTATTATAGCTTGGTAGTTCTAACCCTTGCTACACATTGGAATCACCTAGGGAGATTTTTAAAAAATTGTTGTTGGCCCAAGCCCTACCTACAGATATGCTGATTTAATTGGTTTGGATGACGCCTGGATGTCAGTATTTTTAAAACTCCCCAGGTGGTTATAATCTTCATTCAGGATTGAGAACCTCTGAAATTGATCAATCATATATTGATTACTTAAGGCACCGTGCTACATATTTTACACACATTATTGTCATTTGTTATGACAACCTGATGGGATATGTATTATAATGATCTGTGTTCTACAGATGAGGAAATACAGGAACTGAGAGGCTATATAATTTGCCAGATATTACACATCTAGTAAATAACACAGACAGGAAGTGTGAGGTGAAACCACATTTTCTTAACCATAACCACTGTGCATCTCACAGCATAAAAATTAATCTACTATGTCATAAATGGGTCAGCATTCTAGAATGTATTTATTTTATATGTAGGTATTAAGACTGAAAATCTGAGTAACTACCTTGCCATTCAGTTTTTTAAAAAAATACTTTTCAAACTAAATTATGCACAGATATACACTTTTTCTGTTATATACATACTACTGGCCTATTGCACAAAATTTGTGCACAGAGTGGGGGTTTCCCTCAGCCTAGCCTGCACCCTCTCCAAACAGACATCCCTCTTGCAATCTGGGACTGCTGGCTCCTAACTACTCACCTGCCTGCCTGTCTGATTGCCCCTAACTGCCTCTGCCTGCCTGCCTGATCACCTCCAACTGCCCTCCCCTGCTGGCCTGACATCACCCAGTCTGTCTCTTTATTTTTCTCAGCAGTCTTCCAGGCCTCCCTACCTTCCTGTCTCCCTCTTCCTCTTTCCTGGCTAGGAGGGTACAGGGCTGGTGGGAGCCACTCCATCCTCTGCTCACCCACCCTTCCATCCAGGACTCTTCAGGCCCAGTCTTTTTTGTTTCCTCATTCTGAGAGAGATTCCGAGAGCGATCTGGGAGGGAGGGAAAGAAAGGGAAAAAAGGCTGTGAGCTGGTGGGTGCTGTGTGTGTCTGTGCGTGTATATCATTGTGAGTGTGAGTGCCAGCCCCAACTTCCCCATCCATCTCTGCTACCACAAGTCTCCACCCTCCAGAGCCAACTACATGCATAGCCTGGGCATTAGGTCAAGTCTCCAGTTATTGTGGATGTGACAGACTCAGGGCTTTTATATATTAGGATATTTTTAGCAGAGGCCCAGTGCATGAATTCATACACTGGTGGGGTCCCTCAGCCTGGCCAGCGATTGGCCAGAGGGACCATGGGAGATTGGCCAGGCAACCCTGATCGGGGCCAGTCGGGGCCAGCAGGCCAGGGGGAGGGACAGCAAGATGTTGGCCGGCTGCGGGAAGTTGGCTGTGAGAGCACTCCTGCATTGAGAGTCTGCCCCCCTGCTGGTCAGTGCATGTCAAACCTACTAGCCGGTCATCCAGTTGTCTGGTCATCTGGTCATAATGGTTGCTTAGGCTTTTATATATATAGATATTATACTAGGGGCCCAGTGCACAGATTCATGCACTGGTGGGGTCCCTCAACCTGGTCTGTGGATATCCCCAAAGGGGTCCCAGATTGCGATAAAGTGCAGGCCAGGCCGAGGGACCCCATTAGTGCATGATCAGGACCAGAGAGGGGTCTGTGGGAGATTAGCTAGCACGGGAGGGACTGCAGAGGGCTCCAGGCCATGTCCTGCCAGTCTCGCTCAGTCCTGATCTGCTGGACCCAAGCAACAAGCTAATCTACCAGTCAGAGTGTCTGCCCCCTGGTGGTCAGTGTGCATCATAGTGACTGGCTGACTGGTAGAACGAATGATTGGACACTTAGCATATTAGGCTTTTATTATATAGGATATTTCATATATCCACATAGACTTTTCTCTTTATTCCTTTGTATTTCTATATATGAATACATAAATGATATAAATATAAATAAGTCTCTAAATCATGACTAGCTTATTAAGACTACCATGTGCATTACTATTGAGAAACAAATGATAGAAGTTCAATTTGTCTTTAGTAGAAAAGAATTGAGTTACACTGTGCAAAGAATGTCCTAAACATAAATAGCATTTTAGGAGCATGTTTGCTACATGCCAAGTGAAATATCTACTACTTTCCAGGCATTATTTCCTGTAAAACATTTAATGCATGAATTCATCTCACCCATCTTTGTATTAAAAATTCTCACACCTACATATCTAGCTCAGGACCTTCTGCTGAAGTACAAACTTGTTTGTCCAGCTGCCTATATGGTGACTCCATGCAATGTTTCTTAGGCATCTCAAACACAACATGTCCGACATGAAACTTCAGTCCTTTTCTCCTTTTTAAAATCCCCTCAGTCTTCCAATCTCAGTAAATGACTATGTCATCTATCTTGCTGCTTCAGGCCAAAAACCTAGGACTCAGCCTTTATTTTTTATTTTTTTGCTCTCCTTCAAAATAGTTTTGTTGGATTAATCTCCAGAGTGTTTCTCAAATCCATCCACTTCTCTACACTGCCACTGCCATCAAGATAGTTCCATTCATCAAAATAACTTAAGGGACCAGTATCACAGCCATCTAACGGGTCTTCTTGCTGCTTCTGCGTGTACTCTCTCTTTCTTTATTTTATTGTTGACAGTATTACAAATGCCCCCTCCCCCACACCTTGCCCACATCCACCCAGCCTCCACCATCCTTCCCTTTGGCCATTACCTCACTATTGTCTGTGTCTGTGTGGCTATGCATGTATGTTCTTTGGCTAATCTCTTCACCTTCTTTCATCCCATATGCCCCTCCCACCTCCCCTCTGACTGCTGTCAGTCTGTTCCATATCTCCATGCCTTTATTTTCTTCATCGGTTAATTTGTTCATTAGATTCTACATATAAGTAGGATCATACGGTATTTGTCTTTCTCTGACTGGCTTACTTCACTTATCATAATAATTTCCAGGTCCATCCATGCTATCACAAAGTAAGAGTTCCTTCTTTTTGATGGCTGCATAACATTCCATTGTGTTTCTACCCTGCACCCTGCAACTAGAGTTGCATCGGCTTATCATTCACTTAAAATCTTTCTATGGCTCCCTGCCTTGGCCTGTCAGGAGCTGCCTGATCTACTATTGACCCATCCTACTCTCCCCATCACTCACTATGCACAACCACACTGACCTTTCAGTTCTTCAGCTACTCCAAGGCCACACCTCAGCCCACCACTCTTCTCCCAACTGCATCATTGGATTCAGATCTTGCAAGCCTCATCTAATATGTCATTTCCTCCTAGAGACCTTTATGGACTCGCCTCTCCAAACTACCTCTCTTCTCAGACCAGCCTTTATATCCTTGATAGCATCTATCACCAATTTATAAGATTCAACTTATTCATTTATTTTATTATTTTATTGAATGTACAATCTGTCATACATTTGTCTCTGTCTTGTTTTGACTTATCCTCAACTGGTTCCTTAGAATATAGCACAGACGAGGCTCACAAAAGAATATATTTTAGTTCTGTTAAATGCATGTGAATGCCATGAATCTTTGATGTGCAAGAAAAAAACCATAGTTTATATTGTTCATTATATTCCACAAATGAGTGAGATCATGTGATATTTATCTTTGCCGGACAGAGAAGCATTGATCAGATGCTCAAACCTCAGAGGGAAAGTAGGGGAGGATGGGGGTAAGGAGGAGAGATCAACTGAAGGACTTGAATGCATGCATATAAGCCTAACCAATGGACACAGACACCAGGGGGTGAGGGCATGAGGGAGAAGGGGGGCAATGGGAGATTAGGACACATATATAATACCTTAATCAATCAATCAATCAATCAATCAATAACAAAAAAACACAGTGATCTCTTCTTGAGCTTTTAGCCAAAAATGCTAGACTAGTGATCCCCAAACTGTATTTTATGCAGTGAAGAATTAAGAGAAGAAAAAAATAAAGGAGAGAAAATTGTGTTGTCAGGATCTTACCATTACTATTGAGTAAGTGTATATAGAATATAGAAACAGCAACAAAAAAGCCACACTTTCTATATCCACCTTCATTCTACCAGACTGAATAGTGGAGAGTTAAGAACATTCTAGCACAAAGACGCTGTCAAGGCATGGAAATGGAAGCAGTAGGGTGGCTTTGCAAAAAATCCGTAAGGTTATTAGAAGAGAGTTACCAATAAAGAATTAGAAACATGTGATAGGTTTGGGTGATGTTTGAGAGCTGTATGCACTCTGCAGAAGTATGTGGACTTGATCCTCTAGGAGGATGATGGGCAAATCTGCAGGAAAATGACATGGTTCAATTTCCGTTTAAAAATTATCGTTTTGTGGCCAATGTAGCAAATGGTTTGGAGGCAATGAGACACGAACAGTTAGAAGGTCGTTATAATAACTTACGAGCAAAATGTTGGCTCAGGCTTGAGGTACGGCAGTGACACTGAGGATGATGGGAAAAGACAGTTTTTTTTTTGCTCTGAGCTCTTCTTGGAATGGTTTCTCAGAGGCCTCCACGAAGTCCCATTTCCAGTTTTGACTTGTATCATCTACCTCTGGGCTTTTGAATGAATGTCGTATTATTTATCTGTTGACCTGATAGCTACCTTTTTTGATGAATAATATATATTTTTTAAAAAAAAACCACTACGCTATAGAGCCTTTACTGTGAGGATTACAATAATAAATGGATGTGAAAGCACTTTGCAATGTACCACACAAATGGAAACTATTTTTATTACCAGTAAGTCAATTTAGTTTGCAAAGAGAAAAATCACTTTCCCACATGTACGCTCCCAGAAGCAGACTCCCCAGGCAGAATGAATCACTCTTATAACCGCAGCACTTTTCGTACTTCTATCATAACACCTCCATTAATTATAAATTGTTTATGCACTGGATTTTCTTTGCAACGTATAAATCCTGGAGAGGCAGGGAGAGAGCCTTATGAATCTCTGCAGCCTGGTTTGTGGTAGACAGTAAGTGCTCAGTAAATGTTAATTGCATGCATGAATGAATGATTCGTTCCCGGGACAGGATAAAGGCAGGTGGTAGGGAGCTGATAGGGACTTCAAAGTTAAAATAAATAATAGAGTAAATACATTAAAGTGAAAAGGCTCAGAGAGAAGATCATATATTTTATTTTAGAAGATACACATAGATTTACTATGCTGCCAAAATACTGTAACAACTCGATCTTAGTAAAGTTATATCTTTTATAACACGGATAATTAAAAATCGTTTTTGCAGTGTTGTATTCATTTAGCAATTCTTTTAGCCAATCTTTTTCCAGTGGCTAAATACAGAGCATTGTGCTATGGGTTTTAAATAGACATGCCCCTGTCCTCATAATGTTTGCTATCTAGTGGGGGCTGGGGAATTTTACTATTTTAACTGAGATCGCAGAACTAGGAAGGGACCAAGGCAGGTGGGTTGATTACAGTGAAGAACATCAAGGGTTGTTTTTTAAAATTTTTATTTTTATTTGTTGATATTAGAGAGAGGGAGAGAGAGAGAAACATTGATGTGAGAAAGAAACATTGATCAGTTGCCTCCCACATGTTTCCCAACCAACGATGGAACCCAGAACCTGGGTATGTGCCCTGACTGGGAATCAAACCTGCCACCTTTTGGTATATAGGACAATGCTCAACCAACTGAGCCACACTAGCCATGGCAAGGGTTATTTTATGTTTCATAACTAGTGACCTGGTGCACAGATTCATGCACTTTGAAAGAAAATTAATTAGGAGGTGGCTGGTGGGGTGGGACTGGGTGATATGGGTTGGAAACACCCTGGAATCAACCTCCTTTGATCCCTCCCCAGTGTGCTGAGTGAGTGGGTTCCCTCTGGCAGGTGGGGTTCTTGGGCTGGGCCTGTGGGGATTGGGCTGAAACTGGTTCTCCAACATCCCCCGAGAGGTTCCAGAATGTGAAGGGCACTGCAAAGTTGCTGTTGTATAGGATGTGGATCACAAAAGAAAGTTTGCAGTAAACCAGATTCGGGGGGCCTGCAGTATCCCAGCAACAACAGAACCCTTGGCTGAAGGTGGAATTGTGTGACCCTGCGAGGAATAGGACTCCCTCCTCTCTGGTTTCAGGGTGCATCTCCCAAGAACTGCCACTGTCAAGTCCCTGTAGGTCAGCAGCTCCTATATTGAGCGTCTGTCCCCTGGTGGTCAGTATGCATCATAGCAACCATTCACGCGGTCGGATACTTAGCATATTAGCCTTTTATATATATATAAAGAGTCCTTTGCAGACATTGAGATCAAATCAATAAGTACTAATGGAATACCAACAGGGACAGATGTATAAAATTGTAATGAATTATAATGATAATGTTTCCATCCTTGTGGAGTTTTTGGTTTGATGGAAAAATTTAGAAAACTGACCACAATCATAAGATGGGATTTTAATCGAAGATTGACAGGTCTTTGGGGGGAAATGGCTGGTAGGAGCTGAGCAGGACCAGGGTGTGGTCTGGAATGTGTCCTGGGCCTACGGGTCAAAAGATTTGCTCTTTCAGACTTTGCTCCACTTAGCATAATGCTCTCCTATGCTAAGTGGCATAAGCCAGCCAGAGAAAGACAAATACCATATGATTTCACTTCGATGTGGAATCTAATGAACAAAAGGAACTAACAAACAAAACAGAAACAGACTCATAGCGGTCAGAGGGGTGGGGGTGGAGGTGGGCGGGTGAAAAGGGTGAAGAGATTCAGCAATAAAATCAAATAAACCGAGTAGACAGACAACAGTATGCTGATTGCCAGAGGAAAATGGGGTGAGGGGCAGGGGGGAAGGCAGCAGGTAAAGGGGGAGTAAGTGGTGATGGAAAGAGACATGACCTGGGGAGGTAAACATCCAATACAATATACAGATGATGTATTCCAGAATTGTACCCCTTAAATCTATGTAATTTTATTAACCAATGTCACCCCAATAAATTCAATTTAAAACCCCAATAAATTCAATTTAAAATGTTCTGGATGGATAGATAGATAGATAGATAGATAAACAAACAAACAAACAAATGAATGAATGAATGAATTTGCTCCAGTTCCCTGGTGAAGGACTATGAGAAAGACACATTTTTGGGGCCTCACTGCCCTCATTCGTTAAATATGAGCGTTAACAGGTAATGTTTCTACCTTATTTTAAGAATTCATGGGTTGAGATAAGGGAGGGAAAACAGTTTCTAAAACAGTTTCTAAAATGCAATACAGATATATGAGAAAGAAAATCAATTGCCTTGAAACATTGTTCTGGCATAAGAGCCATCCAATAGGAGAAAGCATAGAGAAGTGATTTCTACATTCTGATCCTTAGTACGTAATGTGGTGCCTGTCACATAGCAAGTGCTTAAGAAATACTTGTTGAGATTGGTTCCCGACTGGCTGAAACCAAGCTCGCTCTCCTCTGGCTTGTGGGGAAGACATATTGCACCCAACGTCTTGGGACCTTTTCAATACACCGAGTCATTGTCAATAAATAGAGGAGTTAGGACCCGTAGTGCCTTTTCAATAGGGTTTTTTAAAAATATATTTTATTGATTTTTTACAGAAATGAAGGAAGAGGGACAGAGAGAAACATCGATGAGAGACATCGATCAGCTGTCTCTTGCACGCCCCCTACTGGGGATGTGCCTGCAAACAACGTACATGCCCTTGACCAGAATCGAACCTGGGACCTTTCAGTCCGCAGACCGATGCTCTATCCAGTGAGCCAAACCGGTTTTAGCTCAATAGGGTGTTTTTGATTGTTCATATGATGGTAAGAGATGCACGTGTGTGGCTGTGTGTGTGTGTGAGTACAAGCACACAGTGGAGAGACCTGGTGAAATGTCCTCACATCCATTTGGTTCTGTTAAGCATCTGTTTGCTCCCCGTACTGGTGAGTATTCATAGCCTGCAGCATTCCTGATGTGGAGAATAATAGCCCCTATTCCCCGTGGATGTTTAGGTTTCAGCAGGCATTACAGACATAAGCTAAGGAGATAAAGCTTAAGCCTGGTTAGGCTATTCGGCAGCCAGCGAGAGGATTTATCCGAGGAAGGCGCGGGATTACTGAGCACCATCAAACCGCACACCCACAGGCAGTTATCTGTCTGCCGGCCCACCAAGATATAGCCATTACCCTGGATCAGTGGCTGCACACGTCCATGCCTTCGCTCCGGATACACCGCCTGCAGATCTTAATCTCACCTGCAATTACAATGTTAATATTAGTCAAAATTATAAGAGCTTTTTTCCCAGTCTGAACATTTATTTAATGTCACTCAAAATTGCTTGTACAGTATTGCACCCCATGTCTTGTGACCTCTTGTTATTAAAAGGGAATATGAAGCCGAAACCGGTTTGGCTCAGTGGATAGAGCATCGGCCTGCGGACTGAAAGGTCCCAGGTTTGATTCCGGTCAAGGGCATGTATCCTGGTTGCGGGTACATCTCCAGTAGGTGGTGTGCAGGAGGCAGCTAATCGATGTTGCTCTCTCATCGATGTTTCTAACTTTCTATCCCTTTCCCTGCCTCTCTGTAGAAAATCAATAAAATATAAATAAATAAATAAATAAATAAAAATAAGAGAATATGCAAAACTTTTGCTTCCATGAAGAGGGAATAGGTGATTTGTCCCTATTCCTCCCACTAAGGACAATTAACAACCGTGGAAATTACAACAAACACGGAATATCTAAAAGGGGGAGAGAAGAAGGAAAACTGCCAGGGACTTGGAACCTGAGAGACAATAACATGGTGAGATTCTTGGGTGCTCTCTGGCTCATATTCTGCAATTGGATCTGGAGAAGCTCGAGCACTAAAAATGCCAGCAGGTACAAACAAAGGCCCCAACCTAGCTGGTTTGGCTCAGTGGACACAGCGTCAGCCTGCAGACTGAAGGGTCAAGGGCACATGCGCAGGTTGGGATTGGATCCTCAATAGGAGGTGTGCAGGAGGCAGCCGATCAATGATTCTCTCTCATCATTGATGTTTCTATCTCTTTCTCCTTCTCCCTCTCTCTCTGAAATCAATAAAAACATTTTTTTTAAAAAGGCCCCAGCAGGCTGAAACCAGTTTGGCTCAGTGGATAGAGCGTCGGTCTGCAGACTGTAGGGTCCCAGGTTCGATTCCGGTCAAGGGCATGTACCTTGGTTGCGGGCGCATCCCCAGTAGGGGTTGTGCAAGAGGCGGCTGATCGATGTCTCTCTCTCTCATCGATGTTTCTAACTCTCTATCCTTCTCCCTTCCTCTCTTTAAAAAATCAATTAAAAAAAAAAAAAAAGGTCCCAGCAGAAGCCTGCTGTCTATAGCCCAAGGACCAAGGAAGGTCAGTCTCACATAACAGAAAATTATAACGGCTCTATTCCAGCCAAACCCCGCAGAAAAATCATGGGTTCACCCTCACTGGTATCAGCAAAGACAAGTGGGTAGGTAGCCTAGAGAGTCCCATACTCTGGCTGGGATGTGACAGGGTGCTAGGAGAGAAGGTGAGCAGGGAGCCGGGACCTCCATTCCTGCTGAGTAGTCACAAAGCTCTCCCATCCACAGTGTCAGGGGAGACCACGTGTGAAGCCTGAACTTGTGCCTGTGTCTTCAGTGATGAAGCTCCCCTGCCTCTCCCCACTGATGGCAGAGGAGATCTAGAGGAGCGTCAGCCACTGGCTGGTGTGGCTCAGTGGTTGAGTGTCGACCTATGAACCACGAGGTAAAGGTTCCATTCCAGGTCAGGACACTTGCCCAGGTTGTGGGTTCAATCCCCAGCAGGAGGCATGCAGGAGGGCAGTCAATCAATGATTCTTTCTCATCATTGATGCTTCTATCGCCCTCTCCCTTCCTCTCTGAAACAATAAAAATATACATATATTTTTAAATATATTTTATTGATTTTTCACAGAGAGGAAGGGAGAGGGATAGAAAGTCAGAAACATCGATGAGAGAGAGAAACATCGATCAGCCGCCTCCTGCACGCCCCCCACTGGAGATGTGCCCGCAAGCAAGGTACATGCCCCCGACCGGAATCGAACCCGGGACCTTTCAGTCCTCAGGCCGACACTCTTATCACTGAGCCAAACCGGTCTCGGCAATATATTTTTTTAAAACAAAAGACTCTTATCAGTATTCACTGGTCGTGCAGCCATACAAGCCCTGTGGTAACTATGGAGGATGTGTGGGGATGAGTAATGGGCATTCTTACTCCTCCAGGTCAGGGGATCAGAGGAGGCCTAGAGGGCAGTGGGTCTCCCCCTTCTCCCCAGTCGTTCTGGGGAGCCCCTGCTCTCCTTAGGTGTCAACAGAGGCCACGAGGTCCCTGCGCTTCTCTCTCCACGTGGCCATCATGAAGCAACACCCCACTTTCCCTGACAGAGCCATACTACAGAAAGATAGCCAAGATCGAAATAAATCTGGGGTTTCTTAACACAACCTTGAAAATGTCTAGGTTCCAGATGAAATGATTCATCACAGAGAGTACCAGGGAAATTTCCACAGGAGTGAGGAAAGGCATTGAATGCTAACAACACTGGCATGACAGAGATGCTAGAAGTCTGCAGCCATTTTTTTTTCAGCTCTACCCTCCTTTCCCTCTTTTTCATATTCTGGTGACACAAATGTAATAGCTTTTATGATGGTCAGGCAGGTCTCTGAGTGCCCATCTGTCTGTCTCTCTTCAGTTTGTTCTCTGTTATTCAGATTGGGTAATTTTTTTTTTCTTCCTTTCAGCTCACTAATTCTTTTTTCTGTTCTTCCATTCAGCTGGCAGGATTTTAAAGCAGCCATCATAAAAATGCTTCAATGAGCAATGACAAACATGCTTGAAACAAATTAAAAAAAATAAAAGCCATAGCAAAGAATTAGAAGCTATACAGAAACTTAAGTTTTAGAACTTCAAAATACAATAACCAGAATAAACAACTCCATGGATGGACTCAACAGCTGAATGGGCAATCAAAGGAAAGAAGCAGTAAACCGTAAGAAAGAAGGATAGAAATTACCCAGTCTCAATAATGAGAGGAAATAAACTCAAGTAAAAATAATCAGCAACTTAGGAACTTGTGTGACCAGGACAAAAGACCTAACATTTGTGTCACTGAAGCTGGGAGGAGAGGGGAAAGAGGTTGAGATTGAAAAAGTGTTTGAAGAAATAATGGCTGGAAAGTTCCCAAATTTGGCAAAAGACACAAACCTCTGAGTTCAAGAAGCTAAGAGAACGTCAAACAGGATGAACAACAAAACAAAAAAAAATCCATGCAAAAACATATTATGTCATGCATGTAAAAATTGGAGACAAAGAGAAATTCTGTAAGCGGTAAAAGAAAAATAACATATTATTTAGTAGTATACAGGGGAAAAATCATTCAAGTGACAACAGATTTCTCATCCCAAAACACAGAGGTTAGAAAGAAGCAGCACAACAATTTTTTTTGTGATGAAAGAAAAAAAAAAATCTATCAACTCAAAATTCTTTCATAAATAAAGGGGAAATCCATGGTAAGGCAAAGGACCTAGAATTGCTAAAACAAATGTGAAAAAGAGGACTGCAGTATGAGGAATCACCTTACCCAGTTTCAAGAATTCTGTAGCTATTGTAATCAAGGCTGCATGTTATTGGTGGAAAGACCAATAGATTGGACTGGAGAGTGAATCCCTAAGGAGACCACAAAAAATTGCCCAACTGATTTTTGGCAAAGATGAAAATTAATTCAGTGGAGAAATGATAACCCATTGGGCAAATGGTGCTAGGACAATTATAATCTACTAGAGGCCGATACACGAAGATTCAAGCAAGAATGGGCCTTCCTTCCCCTTGCTACCGGCATCGCCTTCACTCTGGTTTGAGCCGCCTTTCCACCTTCCCACATTGCCTAGAGGCCCATCAGCACTTTTATATGCAAATTAACTTGCCATCTTTGTTGGGTTAATTTGCATACTCACTCTTGATTGGCTGTTGGTCATCATGAAGGTATGGCCAATTAGCATGTTTCTCTTTTATTAGGTAGAGAGGCAAATGAATGAACCTCAACCCAAGCTTCACACCTTATACAAAAATTAGTTCAAAATGAATCATGTATTTAAATGTAAAGCACAAAAGCATTAATCTTTTAGAAAAGATCATAAGAAGGGACCATTGTGACCTCAGGTGAAGAGTTCTTAGATGTAACACTGAAAGCGTGATCCACAGAAGAAAAAGTGGATGAATTGAACTTAATCAAAATTAAAAAACTTTTGCTTTGGGAATAATATTCCTAAGGAGATGAGAAGACATAAAACAGACTTGGAGAAAATATTTGAAGAACACTTATCTGACCAAGGACAAATATCTAGAATATATAAAAACTTCTCAAAAACTCAACAGCAAAGAAACAAATAATCCCATCACAAAGTGAACAAAAGTCATGAACAGATATTTCAACAAGGAGGATTAACAGATGGAAAATACACTTATGAAAGTTTGTTCAACATCACTTGCCATTCTGGAAATGGAAATTAAAACACCACAGCGAGATAATACTCCACAGCTATCAGAAGAGCTCAGATGAAAAACAGGGACAATATGAAATGCTGGTGAGAATGTGAAGAAACTTGATCTCATGCATTTGTTGCTGGTGGGGATGTAAAAAGGCTACAGCCACTCCTGGAAATGGTTTGGCAAATTATTTATAACCTAAATATGCGACGATCACATAATCCAGCAATACTATTCAGGGACATTGGTCTCAGGGAAATGAAAGCGTATGTTTACCTAAAAGCCTGTACATCAACATTCCAAGACGCTTTCCTTCTAATAGGCAAAGTGGAAACAGCCTAGATATCCTTCAATAGGTGAGTGGTTTAACCGAGGTACATCCATATGTTTATTCACCATCAGTTTGGTGTCAGGACCCTACCAGGTGCTGCAATACCTTTGGGACTGAAATCTTGGAAGGTAAATATTGTTATCCTAATTTTGCAGATTAGAAAGTTGAGGTTTTGCCAGATTAAGTGGCTTAGTCAAGGTTATTCAGGGCAGAGGCTGGAATTCGCTCACTCGCTTTCCAGTGCAAAGGGTGGCACATGAGTTAGGCGAGGGGACTGAGTGTTTGTTATTCTTTGTGATCTGGAGGGATGTAGCTAATGATGTCACATCCTGTCTCAGGACTGGTTCTGACAGAGACATTCAGTACGAAACCACCGCCTAAGAAGACACTTTCCTTCTCTATAGACATCGTCCATTGCCTCTACCTGGACATCAGGGATGGTATGTCATAGCATTTGAGGAGTCCTACTTCTCCAAGAAAGAGGGTGCGCCCAAACAATCTCCCCTCTGTTGACTCATTCCCTCACGTAACAGAATGAAGCCTGCTCTTTGTCCTACTTAAGTTTGCACCTGCGGAGCCCAAAGCACTTCACAGCCCAGAGAACTTCCTGAAATGACTGTTTTTGCAATGTGTGTTCCTGTCCTTCAGCGTCAATCAACTAAAACACGACCGGGATGTCCATAATTATCCAGCAGGTGTGACTAAAATGTCGCTGCATCATCACATTTTGGTGCTGGGAGGAATCCACATTCAATGAGAACAAGCACCTCATTTCGCAGAGAGGCAGAGCGGCTGGTCCAGGTCACGCCTATGTGCTGAAAATGAGCGCACACGTCTCCGATTTGTCACGAGGCTCAGGTTGGAGTGGTACCAACACCCCTCCCTCCACGCTGTACTTGGAGTTCTGGTTGCTACCAGTTCCCGGTTTTGCAAAAGCAGCTCATGTCGTGTGAATCAACCATCAACAAAATATCTAATAATTTACTTCAAAACAAACAAGCAGAGCTTCGGGGTCCTCCATATTAGAAGACATGGTAGCTACCATATCAAATGGAGGTCAACCCAAATCTTATGATGAGGTGATTCTAGAAATTGGGGTATTTAGCAATATCTATCAAGATTAAATGTATAGCCGAAACCGGTTTGGCTTGGTGGATAGAGCATCGGCCTGCAGACTGAAAGGTCCCAGGTTCGATTCCGGTCAAGGGCATGTACCTTGGTTGCAGGCACATCCCCAGTAGGGGGCGTGCAGGAGGCAGCTGATGGATGTCTTTCTCTCATTGATGTTTCTAACTCTCTATCCCTCTCCCTTCCTCTCTGTAAAAAATCAATAAAATATGTTTTTTAAAAAAGATTAAATGTATATATAACCTTATGTTCATCATTCCACTTCTAACCATTTACCTTCAAAATATAACACACATACACAAAAAGAGATTCATGAAAAGTTTAACACTCAACAAATATCTGGTGCATGCTATATGCCTAGACTGTTTTAAAAGTTGGAATAATAGTACAGTGGTACCTCGAGATACGAGTTTAATTCGTTCCGTAACCTTGAGGCGTGGGAAACTATGAGACGCTCGAGTCGCAGTAAACTGGTGGGTCGTGTGCAGCCGGCCGATCCGCGAGATTAATCCTATCTCAAATGTTGCTCGTATTTCAAAGCAAAAATTGCTCATATCTCAAAAATCTCGTATGTTAGGGCACTCGTATCTCGAGGTACCACTGTAGCTGGAAATACCCACGAATTGGCAGCCTTGAGTTAGATGACTCGCTCTGTTCCCTAAGTGTCTCTTTTTGCTCAGCCATCTCTTTTCATTTTGATTTCTCCAACAAACAAACTCCTCTTCAGTGCCGGCTTTCTACCCTGCATTTTGCTCGGTGCTGGAGCTTCACGGGTGATCAAAAATAATAATGACGCCTGCCTTTACCTCAGTCCGTTTCGGTGCCTGAAAGAAATGAGAGAGTAGATAGAAAAGCTCTTTGTGGAGGGTACAATTCTATCAAAAATTAGCCATTACTGCATACCATTTCCAATTGCGAGTGTATACGGTATCACGCATGGAGCTTTGAAGATAATGAAAACTCCCTGAGCGTAAACACAAAACACGTTTATATTGTGAGATTGGGAAGGCCAGAAATTGAAATGGGACCGAAGGCTTAATAAACCATTTGCCGAGGGCCAATCACTTGCTTATCGTCTCTGTGTTCTCCACTCAAACATAAGTGCATAAAACTTTTCTTTTTTACTGCTGTTATTCCAACTTTTAAAACAGGAGAGCATGCACCAAATATTTACTGAATGTTAAACTTTTCATGAATCTCTTTTCGTGTATATGTGTTATATTTTTAAAGTAAATGGTTACAAGTGGAATGAGTGAACATCAGGTTATATACATTTAATCTTGGTAGATATTGCTAAATACCCCTTGTAATTGACTCTACCAGATTATCTTTTAATGACCCGATTTATTAAAAAAGGTATTTTAAGCCTGTGTATTTTGACCCCTTTATTATCTAGATAGCATATTTCACTTCTAGGAACAGCATTCCCTTCTTCTAGGAATTATGCTTTCTCTTATCCTCTGGTGGGAGATGTCAAGGAAATGTGTACTCATTTTCTGATGACATGGATTGTGTCAGGAGTGGGCTCAGACTCAAAGAATTCTCTCTCTGGTCATCAATTATTGGTCTCGGCATGGTCATTGATTCTAATCAGGAACAGTGAGTCCCTTCCTTAGGATTTTTGGACTTGGAGAACCTGATACTTAATCAGTAATTTTCTGTTACTTGGAGCTGTAAGACATAGAACTCAGATCCAACATGGCTGGTGCCATATTTTCCACCCAATGGAGGAAGCCAACAGCACCAAAAAAGAGAAATCTGAGCCCAAACACAGAGGACAGTAGAAGGGGTGAGTCCAAATGCAAATTGAGTGTCTGGTTCCCAGTCTTTCTGTGGTCAAACTGCATGAGCTTCAGGGAATACAGTGGTACCTCGAGATACGAGTACCGTAACATACGAGATTTTTGAGATACGAGCTATTTTTGCTTTGAAATACGAGCAACATTTGAGATAGGAGTAATCGCGTGGATCGGCCGGCTGCACACGACCCACCCGTTTACCGCGACTCGAGTGTCTCATAGGTTACAGAACAAATTAAACTCGTATCTCGAGGTACCACTGTACCCTAACCTCTTTATTAGGAGAAGAGTAATTATTCCCTCTCCCACCTCAGGTTAGTGGAAGGTGCTTTCCCCGTATTTGGAACTAAGAGTGTTAGTAGCGAAGCCTACTGCACAGCAGGCACTTTGACTCAGTAATCTGCCATATGTAGTAGCATATCCAAGTACCATTTCCCATATATTTGCCTATGAGCGATTTATCAATATTTAATGTTTTGGTCAGTATGATGTGTTAAAAAACAAGGAAATTATCTTATTTTAAAAAGCTGTGTTCCTTAAGAACTAGCTAGCTTGAAATGCTTTCAGGTCTTTATTGGCTACTTGTAATTCTTCTGCGAATTGCTCATGTAAATACAGTCATTTTTCTGTGGAGTTGCATTTTTAAAATTCATTTGCAGGGATTCATTAAATGCTATGGCTATGAGTCTTTGAGTGCATATATGCTTTTTAAAGCATTTTGTTTATGCTATATATAGGACCATAGAGAGGTTAATAAAGTCTATGTCTTCAAATCAATGATGCTTTTTCTCTATGATTTCGACTTTGCTCCAATAGTCTTTGCCTTTCACGAATATGATTCAACGCATAACACTGCAAGATGTGTTGCCTTTACTTTGTAGATAATGGTGAGAAAAATGAGGTTCACCTCCGGGTCATACCCGTGGTCAATGCCGAGAATCATGACGCAAGCTCGCTCTCTGTCAACCTTGTCATCTGGGCAACATGCAGCTGAGAAAGAAGGCCCTTTGTAATTACAGTGGTACCTCGAGATACGAGTGCCCTAACATACGAGGTTTTTGAGATACGAGCTATTTTTGCTTTGAAATACGAGCAACATTTGAGATAGGAGTAATCGCGTGGATTGGCCGGCTGCACATGACCCACCAGTTTACCGCGACTTGAGCATCTCATAGTTTCCCACGCCTCAAAGTTACGAATTAAACTCGTATCTCAAGATACCACTGTACTGGAATTCACCTTCTTTATCCTCCCATTCATTTCCAGAGGGATCCGAGCTGGCTAATATGACAAGTTAACATGACAACATAGATGCTGATGATGTAAGGGGCCTGGTGTTAGCACACGCTGTGACCTGAGTGCATGCTGTGTTTCCTGTGTCCTGCATGAAGGATGGGCGGAGGATGGATGGGTGAATGAACGATGGTATCGCTCCGGGGTGGAGTGGCAAGGATCACCCTGATCCTCTCTGTACCGGGAGAGCCAAGGTTTAGAGCGAGCTGAGGAAAGAGCTGACTGTCAAGGGTGTGCAGCAGCCTGGCAAGACAGAGCCGGCTGTCTGGAGGTCGCAGCTAAACGCTGACATTCCCCAAACCATCATCTGTGACTCACGCCTCTGACTTCCCAGAGGACTTCCAAACGCTCGTTACGGCTGTTCTGTCCTTGTCTGCTCACCCAGCAGTCTGCCTCCTCCCCGCCTTGGCACCAAGTCTTTGTGTTCTGTGCCCTTGGTGCTCGGATCATGCCAGGGACAGCGGAGTAGCTGTCGATGCACAGGGCAGAGCCAGCTGGGGCTTCCCAGCTCGGGAAGCTTCTTTGTGATCTCCTTTCAAGAAGAAAACGGAGAAAGTTGCCTTATTATCGCTGTCTCACAGAGAGGTCTGAAGGTTACAAATGTGGCGGCTCAAAAGCCAGGCCAACTTTTCGAATGACATTCTGCTATTCAATCAAGTAGGTGATTCCAGTTCCGAGGATAGGTGTATTTGATGTGGGACCCATGAAGGCTATTTTTGTTCTGAATGGAAGAAATGCAGTCTCTAAATACACCTCCCTCATGCATGCACCCACACACATACTCATAGACATACATACATACATACATACATATACACATACATATATACGTAGATACCGTATTTTCTGTATAAGACAACTTTCTAACCCAGGAAAATCTTTTCAAAAGTCGGGGCTTGTATTATACGCCAGATGTTGTCTTATAGGGTGAGTATATCCCTAACTCTATATTTTAACTGGAAAAGTTGGGGGTCATCTTATACGCCGGAAAATACAGTACATATTCCTGAACTTGCCTTCATACAAAAAGTGATTGCTCATCATTGGAGTCCAGGCTTAGCAAAAACCTAATCCAGGAAGGGTTCAATGCATTGGTTCCCAGTCACATGCCACCAGCAAAGCATTGACTATCCCTGTGGATGGGTCCCACCAGAGGGCCACTGAGCGTCAGCTGCCTCTTCCTGGCTGATCCCCAAACGACAGTAAGGTGTGTCGTCATACCCAGTGTCGTGCCCACCTCCCCGCAGACAGTACGTTCTGAGTGCATTTCACCTGCATACATGCAATTCCACTGCAGGGAGCTCAGCTGAGGGCAGGGGTGACCTTCTCACAACCGAATGCGCCAAGGCTGTGCTTCCTCGTAGTCCACATCCGAGGTTGGCAGGTGCATTGGGGTCTGACACGGGGTTCCTCTAACAGGCAGAGTCTTCTTCAGATGCCCCCTGGCCTGGCTGAGACTTTCTAAGACCTGCTCTGTAGTCTGCGGCTCTTCTAAGCCCATCTTCCTTCCTTCCTTCCTTCCTTCCTTCCTTCCTTCCTTCCTTCCTTCCTTCCTTCCTTCCTTCCTTCCTTCCTTCCTTCCTTCTCTCCTCTCACAAGTATCTGACCTGTCTCACGTCTACATGCTCCCCATACACTCCTGCTCTTTGTTCCCCCAGTGAACTTCCATTCCTGAGGCCCGTCTGCAGGTCATGAGATGGGGTGAAGCGGGAAAAAGAGGGTGACTTAATAGAATAGGCACAGCGTTTGCCGTCTGCTGAATGGGCACATGCCCAGAGCAGGGACGCAGATCTGCTTTGCTTTTCTCTCAGCCAGGTTCCATTTGGTTCTGAGTCCTTTTTTTTTTTTTTGTAGCATAAGTATTTTGTACTAGTAGCACTTATTCCATGTCAGGTATAGCTCTAAGTGCTTTGTGCACCCTTAGTCCTCACCTCACCACTGTGGCGAACGATTACTTCCATTGTGCAAATGAGAGCACAGAGGTACACAGAGTTCATGCAAAGTGGTCCGACCTCACGGAGCAATAGGTGGCAGGGCTGGGGTTTACCTCCTTGCCCTGCGTTGTCTCTCGTGTTAGGAGTTCTTTGCTGTGCTGAGGGGGCATCATCTCAAGGTAAGTATTTTTACATAAAATATGTCCTCTAAACTTTAGTCGGTTACCTTGCAGGACACCCAGCTAAAGAAATAAGATGTTTTTTTCTAATGCTAAAAGAAAAACTGGCTGTACTGAATTAGCTATGTCTTCAATGTGATAACTTCCTAAGGAAAAAAGAATGTTGATCTCTCTCTCTCTCTCTCTCTCTCTCTCTCTCTCTCTCTCTCTCTCTCTCTCTCTTATTTTCTTACATTAGAACATACCCCCAGCCCCTCTTTCTCGCCCTGCAACTCCACTGGAAAACCTTGTCTGGACGAAACAAGTCTATGAATTTTCACTCTAAACAGCTGACTTCTCCAGACTGCTGCGAGATAATTACCAAGTAGATGCTAAGCTCTGGATAACATACTCGGTGATGTATATGCATCTGATCATTTAAACCCCACAATCGCCTGTGGAATTGCTGCCCATTTGAGAAGAAGAAACCTGCCTTGTAGGTGGTACATTGCCCAAGGCCAGAGCCAGTGAGCAGCTGAGTCAAATGAACACCCAGGCTATCATCTATTTTGCTCTTATCTTTTTTTTTTTAAGTTTTAAAAAATCTTTATTGTTGAGATGATTATACATGTCCCTCATTTTTCCCCCCTATTGCCTCCCTTCACCAGGTTCTGTCCCATCCCAGGCCTTTGCCACTCTATTGTCTGTGGTAATGCATATACAGAGGTACCTCGAGATACGAGTGCCCTAACATACGAGATTTTTGAGATATGAGCCATCGAGCGAGCGATTTTTGCTTTGAAATACGAGCAACATTTGAGATACGAGTCATCTCGCGGATCAGCCAGCTGCACACGACCCACCAGTTTACTGCGACTCAGTGTCTCATAGTTTCCCACGCCTCAAGGTTATGGAAAGAATTAAACTCATATCTCGAGGTACCACTGTATGCATATAAGGTTTTTGTTTAATTTCTCTTTACTCTCCCAACCCTCCTTCTCTCTGAGAATTGTCCATCTGTTCTATTTCCATGCTTCTGATTCTATTTTATTTACCAGTTTATTCTGTTCACTAAATTTCTTATTCATTTATTTTGATTTTTAGATTCAATGGTTGATAGGTATGTATTTGTTGCCATTTTGTTGTTCATATTTTTAATGTTTTTCTTTTTCTTCTTCCTATTCTTAAAGAATACCCTTCAGCATTTCATATAATCCTGGTTTGGTGGTGATGAACTCCTTTAGCTTCTTCTTGTCTGTGAAGCTTTTTATTTACCTTCAATTCTTAATGATAGCTTTGCTGGGTAGAGTAATCTTGGTTGTGAGTCCTTGCTATTCATCACTCTGAATGTTTCTTGCCATTTCCTTCTGGCCTGCGTAGTTTCTGTTGAGAAATCAGCTGGAATTCCCTTGTTGGTAACTAATTGCTTTTTTCTTGCTACTCTCTTTGTCTTTAGCCCTTGGCATTTTAATTATGATGTGTCTTGGTGTGGTCCTCTTTGTATTACTCTTGTTTAGACTCTATGTGCTTCTATTTCTTTCACCAGGTGGGGGAAGTTTTCAGTCATTATTTCTTCAAATAGATTTTCAATATTTTGCTCTCTCTTCTTCTGGCACCTCCATAATGTAAATGTTAGTACACTTGAAGTTGTCCCAAATGCTCCTTACACTATCTTCATATTTTTGGATTCTTATTTCTTTATACTCTTCTGGTTGGATGTTCTTTGCTTCCTCCTCTTTCAAATTTCTGATTTGATTCTCTGAATCCTCTACTCTACTCTTAAATCCCTGTATATTATTCTTTATTTTAGTCAGTGTAAGCTAAATTTCTGACTGGTCCTTTTTCATGTGTTTGGTGTTCTCAATAAGATCCTTGAAAGTCTCACTAAGTTCCTTGGACATTTCTAGAATATTGTTGAGTAACTTTATAACTGTGGTTTTGAACTCTATATCCAGTGGTTTGCATTTTTCCACTTCTTTCATTTGTGACATGTTTCTTTGTCTGCGTTTTGGCTGCTTCCCTGTGTTTGTTTCTATGTATTGGGTAGAGCAGTTATGTCTCTTTGAGTTGGTAGAGTGGCCTTGTATAGTAGGTGTCCTATAGCACCCAGTGGCTCAGCCTCCTTGGTTACCTGAGCTGGAAACTCTAGGTGCACCCCTGTATAGGCTGTGAGCATACGCTTGTAGTTGAGACTTGATTGCTATTGGTATCACTGGGAGGAAATGATGTCTCGGCCAATTTGTTGTGAGGATCAGCTGTGAGGACCAGCTGTGACTACAGTGGGAGAGCTGCTGTGTAGGAGACACCCCTATTGAACAGGACATGTGGGGCTTTGGTGTTCACTGAGTCTTCCCCTTGAGTGTGTTGCTTATGGATGAATAGAGTTGTAATATGGTATGATCTCATATTGACCACTGAATACACTGGCTCTTGGATCTCCAGGGAGGTGCCAAGTCAGCCACTGCCAGGGACTACCCAGCAGGAGCTACAAATTCCTCCTTTTTGTATCAGGTTTGGAAGTGCCCAGACGAGGCCCAAGCAAGACAGGTTGGTGCCGGTGCAGGATCTTGGGCCTTTAATTGATAGGTTTGGGCTCCCTGACCCAGCTGTAGCTTGTTTGAGACTTTCAAGGACAGACCATTTGTATGCAAAAGCCACTGCAGGCAGGTTGGGTAGGGTTGTAAATTGGATGAGGTGGGGCCTTAGAGTATCACCAGGGTGGAGCCAAAAAAAAAATGTCTGCCAGTCAGCCCTGTGACCAACTGGGAGGTCCCAGCACAGGAACAATGATGTATGTGAGTACCTCTGTCTGGAGAAAGCCACTCCCCAGTTTCTGTCCTGATGCCAGATGAATGTGGCCCCAAGTGCCTCACCCTGACACTGGAGCTCAGAGGAAGAAGGACCTTGTAAGTTCATTTCGTGGTGCTGGCCTTTTAAGAGGAGCAGCTGGGTCTCCAGCAGCCCCTCTGTCACTGAGCTCCAATTTGCACTGGTTTTTATCGTCCCCATAACTTCTTTTCCCAGCTCTGGGACCCGAGGCTGGGGGTCTGGTGTGGGGCTGGGATCCCTTGTTCCTCCAAGCCAGTGGTTCTCAACCTTTCTAATGTCATACCTTTTAATACAGTTCCTCATGTTGTGGTGACCCCCAATCATAGAATTATTTTCGTCGCTACTTCTTAACTGTCATGTTGCTATTGTTAATGAATCGTAATGTAAGTATCTGTGTTTTCCGATGGTCTTAGGCGACCCTGCTAGCGGTTCTCACCCTGAAACCCACAGGTTTAACCTTTGTGTTGACCAGGGCCCACTTTAACCTTTTCATGGCATCATAATTACTTCAATGCTAACACTTGTGCGATTACTTAGGATTTTAGATGAGCACATTCGTTATTCATTGTTTTTATACAACAAATGCTTGCAGAATACCTTCTGTGGGAGTCACAGTTCTATAATGGGCCAGGATTACCTCCCTGTGGCGCGCACGTTTTATGTAATCCCCGGGACTGTGTATATGATGGATTTAGATGGAGTTATGTTACTTGGCAAATTGACCTGAAGATATGAAGATTATCCAGGTAGGCCTGACTCTGAATCACATGACTCCTTTGAACACAGAGAGTTTTCCAGCTGGTGATAGAACAGGAAGTCAGCCCAGCTGGAGTGGTTAGTGGTTGAGTGTCAACCTATGAACCAGGAGGTCTTGGTTCGATTCCCGGTCAGGGCATATGTCTGGGCTGTGGGCTCAGTCCCCAGTGTGGGGTGTGCAGGAGGCAGCCGATCTATGATTCTCATCATTGATGTTTCTATCCCTCTCTCTCTGAAATAAATAAAAACATATCTTTATTTAAAAGAAGAGCAAGTCAGATATTCAAAGCACAGGGGGGATTTGACATGCCCTACTGGCTTGCAGATGGAGGGGACCCCTTGGTAAGGATGGTGGGTGGCCACTAGGACCTAAGCATGGTTTTGGGCTGACAGTCAGCAGGGAAATAGAGACCTAAATCTTACAGCCTCACGCCAACCAACTGGCCAGGTTGTAACACTCACCCACCGTACTCCTGGATGTCTCACAGAACTGTGAGCGAATGAGTATTGGTGTAACTCACCAGAATGATGGCAATTTGTTATGCAGCCGTAACAAACTGATAAGCCCTTTATATTCCAGGCACAGTTCTTGGTGCTGGAAATAGAGTAGCCTCCACAATCATAGAGTTTCTATTGGAGGAGGAGGACAGGGGGTGAAGAAGATGAAATGAAAGTTATACAAAAGCACACGGTGAAAGATCAGCTGTGGAGGGCATTCTAATGGGGCTCAAACCAGAGAGATTGGAGTTTCCTTCAGATCACTGGGTCAAGGGAAGTCTCTTTTGAGGCAGCTGTATTTAAAAATGGTTCCGTGACAAAGAGGTTCTAGCCAAGTTCAGTCTGAGACAAAGCTATCCAGGCAAAGAGCTTCATGTGGGAAAGAATTTGTAATTTTTATAGCGTGTTTGTTCCTGTTTTAAAAATTGTTACTACTGGTCATATTAAGTGAAGCAGAATATTAATCTGGGGTTTTGGGCTTTGGAGTAAATAATAGTACTACTGAATTTTCTCTATTCTTCCATGGCAAATGAGCTTGAATAGGAATAAACTCTTTATGGCCAGTTCTGTAAAAGTTCTTTGATTTAAATTTGGCTTTAACCTCTGGAAAGTCAAAGATCACTGGGATTAAGTGACCTCAAACCCATGATTGAAAGAGTTCCCTTTTGGTTTTTCCTTGCTTTGAGGAGCACTCAGCTATTGAGAAATAAAGGAAAAAAAATAAACAATGGAAAATTACAGAGAGTAAGGCGCTAGAAACAGAATTACGTTTGTAAGATATAGAGGTCGAGTTTACATGCACGATTTGGTTGATTTGGTAGCGTATAATGAAATTGGAAACATTTATTCTAAGTGTAATCCTCAGCCAAAGTTCATAAGTAAACCCAGTAGACTGGGATTGCTTTTTAATGAAAAAATTTAAGATACTAATGTGGATGTTTAGTTCACAATAATTAATTCTTTCTAAAATAAAATTTCACTTTATTGTCATCTTATTACTTAGCCATCACATTTTCTGCCTAATGTAGAAGGCTGCCAGCTTGTAATATTAAAGGAAAAAGCATATCTGAAAATTGTCAAGTGTTTAGAGGCCTGCTTATTCCTTCTCTGTGGATATGTGTATTCCATTATAAAGCAAGAGACCAAGGAGATTCATGTTTGGACTCCTGTTATAAGGCAGGAACTATATGAGGAGTCTCTCTGTGCATTTGTTTGGTTTTAAATTTAGTTATGACATGTCATTGATCAAGATGAAGAAACAGAAAATAAGTTAATCAACTGGGCCCAAATCACACAGCCAGTTACTATCGGAGCTCAGATATAAACTAGAAGCCCTCATTCCTGGGGGTTAGGACTTCGACATATGAATTTTTTGGGGGGCAAACCACTTCAAATACTTTTGAGAGCAAGGCAGGGCATAAATAAAACCAGATTAAAAAGTGACAGTCCATGTGGACAAGAGGAGTCACACACAGTTGGGTCTCAGCCCACCTCTCCAACCTTGTCTCTTTGGGACATACTTCTCTTTCAACTCTGTCTCACCTGCAGAAGGACTGGCTGTTCTCTAGATGTGCCTTCTTGAAAGCATCTGCTGTGATCTATCACCACCATATTTTGTTCCTGAGCATTAACAGGAGTGAGCACTTCTGCAGGAAGGCAGACCTGAGCTTGCCTTTTTAAAAAATACATATAATTTTTATTGATTTCAGAGAGTAAAGGAGAAGGAGAGAGAGCTAGAAACATCAATGATGAAATAATGGGGCACCTCTTTTTGTAGGGAATTGGATGGAATAGAAGAGTGTACCTCTTGGCCAGTTTTTAAGCCTTTGGTGCTTAATCTCAACTTTCCATTTCTGAACTTTGAAGGTGCCTTATTTGCCCTACTCTTATCACATGCAATAACAAT
Source organism: Lasiurus cinereus (assembly GCA_011751065.1). Lineage (NCBI taxonomy): Eukaryota > Metazoa > Chordata > Mammalia > Chiroptera > Vespertilionidae > Lasiurus > Lasiurus cinereus. The sequence goes on from JAAGEH010000357.1 coordinate 697,968, forward strand.
GATAACAAAATAGCTACCGCGTAATGCGTACCTATGTGATTGGTTCTAAAGTAGCACCTTACACAAATACTCATGTTTAGGTTGAAGTGTTCAAATAACTCCAGGAAGCAGAATCCAATATGAAGCCTTCATAACTCTATTGCCGATTCCTTGTTTTTCCATATCTACTCATCTAAATTATTGTTGCCATTCTCCTTAGTCAGATTTTTTCTATCATGGTGTTTTTGCACTGATAATGATAATGTTGGTGATGATGGTTATTTGTTCATTTGGTGCTTGCTGTTTTGCTGGGTAGCATGCTAAACTCTTCACAAAGTGTTGCCTCATTTAATTGGCTCAGTAAGTAGATGCAGTTGTCCTCCACGTTTAACCCTTGAGGAAATGGAAGTCTAAAAGAGGTTAATTTTTCTGATAGCTACATAGGGAATTTACTATAAAAAATGATTGAGTGCTTGGGATTTAGAGGAGAATTAGACTTTCTGGGTCCTCCTGTTAACAGTGATGGTCTCTATGGGGAAGAGAAGAATAGATAATGAGATGTTTAAGATATGTACAAGACCCTTAAGAAGAAAATAATGGGGCACCACAGATGAGAGACCACAGATGAAGTCTGTATCCTTCCAGATCTTGAGCTTAAACATGAAGTGCTATGCTGCTTCGATGTCTCTTCTAGAACAGGTAGAAAATCTTCCCCATGGATAGATGTTTTATGTGTCTGCCAGAAGACAACCAGGTAGCACTCTGCCTGGACCACTCTGTTTTCCTCCCTCAGCTAAATCCAATGTTCCTTTACAATGGACATTAGGGTTCTGGTTAATCATAACGCATTGTCTACACAGACTTATCCTTCCCTCCTCCCAACCCTTGAAATTGTGGCAGAAGAATAAAGACACTAGTCTGCAAGGACAAGATGACTAGTAGGAGAGATAATAATGAAGGAAGAGTCAACTGCTTGGCTGATTATAGGAAACAGAGGAAGGTGTGGCAGACAGCTCAGCATAGTGAAGAATGTTCTCGCTTAAAGGCTTTAGTTGACTTGCTCAGGAGCCTCTGAATGGCTCTGTAGGAGGAGCATGAGGAACAGTGGAAATTTGAGGGGCACACTTAAAACTGGGTGACCGTCAGACCCCCTAGGTGCCTCCATAATCCTTGAAGATTACTTCCTTGCTTTTGGCGAATTAAACTAGTGAAACTCTAGTTTCAGGGACACTCAGATCTTGGGAGAGCAGGGTAGTATGGCATTGGGTTACAATAGAGAAAAAAGCATCCTATTTAATAAAGAGAGAATATGCTAATTGACTGTCATGCCCCCACCAAGATGGCGGTGCCCACAGCCAATAAAGAGGGAATATGCTAATGGTCTGCCACACCCTCAGAGTTGGCAGGTCCCATAGCCACAAGATGGTGGTGCCCTGTTCTCTCAGCCCTGATGGGGTGGCAGGTGTGCATCGCAGCTGGGCCCATCCCCAGGTGGGTTGGGCCACTCTGCATGCCTGCCTCCAGAGTCTTCCAGTTCCCTCAGCCCCCCAGCGGCCCAGGGCTGGCCCAAGGCACAGGCAAGCCTAAAATAGTGGCTGCCCAACTGCCCAGGGCTGCCCGTGACTCAGGTCACCAGGACCAGCCAAGGCTTGTGCTGCTGGCAGTGGCAGCAGCAGAAGTGTGATGGGGGCATGGTCTTCCCTTAATTGCCGGGTTGCCTCCCATCACTGAGGGCTCCTAGACTGTAAGAGGGGGAAGGCTGGGTTGAGGGACCCCCTCTCCAGTGCATGAATTTTCATGCACCAGGCCTCTAGTAGAGGAATAAACATAATCTAGATAACAGAAGACCCTCAGCATACTTCCCCTTTTGCCTTAGTAGGCCAGCACCCACGCATATAGCCTTTTCCAAACTCTTTCCAGGAGATTGGAAGGTAATTTTGCAGAGAAATGAAGTAGATCCAGAGAAAAAAAGTTCCAAAGACAGACATTTGGAGCTTCTCTTCAACAAGGATGGCATGGCTTTTTATTATCCCAAGTAAAACCTGGCAAACCAGTCTCTGCCCATGCTCTCAGAGCTCCAGATAAAACATCTGGTGCTTTACTCTTTAAAAAAACACACACATATAAATGTACAATCCAGGAGAACTAGTTATTTGAGGAGGTGCCCCACATGAAAGAGATGAAAATACACCCAAAACCCAACTACCCACTGAAATAAACCACCAGAAAACAACGATGAAAAGGAACTCCATGACAGAGAGGCCATGCTGGCAGTAGAGAAAAAAAAAAATTTTAATCTGCAACTATATTTTCAGAAAGAGCAGAAAATTTGTTGCATCCATGGAATACCAATAAAACAATTGGGAAAAGAAGCCATCAGATAAATCAACAGCTCTTGGGGGAAAATAATGTTTACATTCCTCCCCCCGACCCCAAAGAAGTGTAAAAGCATATAAAAGTGTTGCAAAATAACTTCGTTGCCTGATTAAAGGGAAAATGATAGTCAAATGGAAGAAAAGATAAGAGAAAACATGCAATCCAGGGACTTCCACATCTATACATAGGAGATTCAGAAAGAATAATGCAGGAATCTCTCCTCTAGGTGACTTATATAAAAGTCTTGTCAAGTTCCCTGACTGATCAGCATACTGTATGCTAAAGGACATTACACCTGGAATAAAGGTGTGTGTGTGTGTGTGTGTGTGTGTGTGTGTGTGTGTGAGAGAGAGAGAGAGAGAGAGAGAGAGAGAGAGAGAGAGATTCACAATTCACAATGGCTTCAAAATACATCACGGCTGGATGCTAAAAGAGAAGAGCAACATTTTCAAAATTCAGAGAGATAATTATATTTAACCGAGTATTCTATATTCAGCCCAAGTATTGATTGTAGGTTTAAGGTAGTTTATAGATATTTTCTAACATGAAAGGCTCAAACATATTACCATTACACGTCTCTTCTTAGAAAGCTACAAAGGGGTGTAATTTATAAAATGAGGAGTTGGTAAAGAAGAAAGAAGGCATGGAATTAAAGAACCCAGGGCATTTAATGCCTGGTGTAGAGAAGAGCAGAGAAAGAAAAGGCTCAGCAGGAAGGCTGGATAGTAGGCCTAGAGGTCATTGGTCCAGATAGGAGTCCAGGACTGAGGGCAAAGGGAGAGAGGATGAGGGGTGAGTGGGAAGAGGTAGGGAGAGATTGAGGCAGAAATGGACACAGTATTTGAAATTGTGGTTGAACATTCGTAAAAATTACCGATAGATTTTGAAAGGTCTGTTGGGGTAGTTGGGAGAAAAAGTCTAATGATAAAGTAGTGATTTGTTTATTTAAAAAATGGATACATTTCACTTAGCATAATAATGTCTGGGTCAACAGGCCTTGCTTCATCCGCTAACACAATGATAACAGAAACCAAAGATTAAAAAAGAAAAAGACTAACCTAGAATTCTGCCCCTCAAAAAAAAAAAATTACATCTCCATTTCTCTATAACTATCTAGTCTTTGCTGATATGCCAACACTTTTATGCCCTCTCAATGAAGATGTAATGTTGTGTTGTAATTTATTCACTCGATATTTTATCACACGCGATTTTTCTTGCTGGTACATGGTTTTCATAACGGTCATTTTAAGCAGCTGTGTATTTAATCATGTTGTGTTTATTTAACCATATCCCAGTCTATGAAAATTGATTTAATTTTTCTTGCTCTACAACGAACAGCTTCTTGCCCATTTAGCCATTATTCTTTTTGATTATTTGCATAAAATAATTTCCTAGAAGAGGCTTACGTGGGCATACATTCTTACAGTTTTAGAACATAAAACTGGAAGAGAAGTTGCTACATCAAATCTCAAATTCAAGGTAGAGATGCCTTCTAAAGCAACGTGTCTCTTCCTTACTCCTTCCAATACACCTCACTTTCTCATGTAGAAGTTTGTCCAATTTGTTTAAAAATTAAAAAAAAAAATTCTTACACCTGGGATCCCAAAGTGGCACCACTTACTCTACTTATTGGTCATAATCCTGCCTTTAGGTACTGCCCACAACTGCCATGTTCTCTCTTTCCACACGGCAGCCTGGCAAATATTTGAGGAGGCTCACGGACAAGTGACCTTTGCACATTCTTTCAACTAAAATTTTCCCTGTCCGTGACTGCGAATCTTCCTGCTCATTCACCTTTGCCATTTTCTACCCCAGTGACCCCAACCTTTCTCTCCCTGCCGACTCCCCCAGCCTCCTTCATGACTGTCTTTCCCGTTCTGAGCCCCTGCATTCAAAGATGCCATCAGTTCTAAGATGCACCGTTACTTCTATGACTCACTGAGAAACAAACAAAATCATTGCCAATTAAACTCTGCCGTGACATCAATGGTAAGGCACACTTCATTTTAAGAAATGTTAAAATGATAAAAAAATATATATGTGCGTCTTAGGATCAATGAAATTCAGCAAGGCCATTGTTCTTTCTAGGTCAGTTTCAGCCTGTCAATACGCATCAAGCTGCTTTCCCTGACAGTGGTAGCTGTTCTCTGCAGGCCTGTTCACGGTTTGTACCCTAGTAAGTGGGGAAGTGAAGGGTTTTCTAGTTCGGTGTGATGTGGTTAGGTACTCTAGGGGTGTGTGTGTGTGTGTGTGTGTGTGTGTGTGTGTGTGTGGTATGTGTGTATATGCGTTGCAAAGGCATGTCCCTCTGCTCTAAATATAACAATGTAACTCGAGTCCAGTAATCACTTAGAGTGAGAATAATAGAAACCATAATACCAAACCATGTCATTGCGAAGTCAGGGTTCAGGAGTGGAGAAACTGTGGTAGATATTGGATCAGATTCAAAACAGATCAAGTCTGAAAACCTGTTGATTTTATGCTCACAGTTCCAATTACTAATGGCATAGCCTCTGCTAAAGCCACAATAACCATGTAACACGCTCCGAGTAGAAAGGTGGAGAAAAGATGTGTGTGCTAGCAAGTATGCGTGTTCCACTGTCCGTATATCACAGTTTACAGGCATGATGGCTCCAGCCTCTTGATAAGTTTAAGATCATTTTCATCCCTTGAGATTTAAAAACGTAGAGGGATCATGTAAACATTAAGCCCTGCTGGTGTGGCTTAGTGGTTGAGTGTTGACCCAGGAACCAGGAGGTCACAGTTCCATTCCTGGTCAGGGCACATGCCCAGGTTGTAGGCTCGATCTCCAGTAAGGGATGTGCAGGAGGCAGCCAATCAATGATTCTCTCTCATCATTGATGTTTCTATCTCAGCATTGATATCGTGTTGGGAAGAGAATTGAATGATTCTCAGCAAATCCTTTCATTCTACATGTCATGCTTTTACTGTTAATTCAAGTAAAATGATTTTAATATTAATAATATCACTTATAACATGATCCATTAAAAAAATCTGATTTCTAAGTTTTCTAAAGCACAGCCCATTCTTGATATCCATGGTAGTTATGGTCTATAAAGTCATACTAATTAAAAACTAGTATGAAAATTAACAAATACGGAACCATTTCTCTTAGGGGGAAATACAGATTAGGTTCCTGTGAGCTTCTGATCAGAGCATTTTCATCCACCGATCAGCACATAACCCGGTTTATGTATGTTTCTGTTTTAAATATACCTTATTCACTAATACACGCTATTGAATCCTTGATGGTGAACTCATGGCCATTGGCACTGCAACTCATATCCGAACATGCTTATCTAACACATGTATCCTCTCCTGAAGGCACATGACAGCCTTCCTGCACTCAGGAACACTGGACAACACGTTAGCCCTTCAATATCGGGGGCCAATTTAAATAATGAAGTCACTATAAAATGCCCCCAAATGAAGAGAATTTCGCACTAAGTAAACGGCACAGAGCCAGATTAATCTGAAGTAGGGAGACAGAGCATTTCTTTGTGTGACCTCAGTAGGGAACAGTACAAGTCGAGGGACTCAAATATTTGGCCCCTCTGTGTATGTCAGGGATTGACTATCCAAAGCCTCAAGAATATGGATGTGGGGGTTACTAGTAAATTATTATTTTTAATTTGTTTTTTGTTTAAAATTTCAAATCAAGATGTAGTTTCAGGCGTACAGCGTAAGGATTAGGTAGTTGCACATTTTGTAAAATGCTCACCACAGTGCCACATGCAGACACATGTGTGAATACAGAATCCACCCATAGTAAGAACTGACTATTCCTAATCAAACCTTATTTCACCCTCTTCCTTTTCTTCCTATCTAACTCCCTACCTGTCTGTCCATATAAAAGTATCTGAAATTGTACTCCTAAAGAATTGACAAGCACTATTATTAGATGGTGACGTTCAATAAAATAGCACACATTTTTACAAATATGGTAAACTAATCATTTTTCAAATATAATAAACTAATCATTAAACATTGATATTAAATATAGTAGTACATATTATAAAAATAAAATAGTAAGGTTTTGTATGTGTGTACCACAATGGTATTTGTGCTTTTTTACTTCATACTGCAATTCACTATTTCATGAGAATGTGTGGAAATAAGCAATTATACACTACCGATTTTAGTGTAAATTAGGGAGATTTTTTGGAAGAGAATTTGGAAAAATGCATAAAAAGTTTCAGTTGTTTTAATTACCTTTTATTCAGTAATTACATTGGGTCATTTCACCTATGGAAATAATGACAAATTTATTAACAATGCTATTATGGCTGTAAACATGTAAATCAGCCCCATCGACCATCAGTAAGAGCTCTGAAAAAATAAATACAGCTTTTATAAGTCCTCTTCTTTAAGAATTTGGAGGACATTACTAATATAAGAACAGGTTAAAATACCATACATACATGTTAAAAAGATGTGCAAAATATGTAATCAAATTGTCAGCAGTGGTTATCTCTGGGTGGTAGGTAACTTTCATTTAAAAAATATTTACTTTATAAGTTATATAAATGTCTAAGCACTAGGTTATACACCTGACACTAATTTTGTATATCAAATGTAATTGAAAAATTAAAAAAAATATTTAAAGATTATTTTGAAAGTTCACAATTTTTATTTAGTATGTATTTATGATTAGGATAAGTAAATATTCTTTAAAGGATAATAAATATTGTTTGAAACTTGTACTTGACCTCTTAGGAAAGCATAATGATCAATGGCCCAATTTACATAAATGCAGATACCTGCATTTTTTTTTTTTTTTAGGAACTTGTACTTGATTGACAGGCTCATAAACATGGTATCATTTAAAGCAATTTGCATTATAACCTTGTGAGACTGGTTTAATTATTTTCAATTTATGGATGAGAGTATCTGAGTCAGAGAGATTATAAAAATAACCTAAGGTCCCCCATTTAATAACTGGGGACAGAATCGGGACCTAAACACAGACTTCTCACTTCCACCTACAAATACCAATGTCAGAGTGTTTGTGAGGTCATTGTCCTTGCAGAGACAGCAGTCTGCCATTTTTACTACCAAAAAAAAAGACATTTTTTTATAACGCCTTATTTAAACCTTGCAGTAACCCAATAAATAAATGATAGTACTACTAAAGATGATTCTTTATCTTATTAAAATTATTTTAATCAAGAACATATGATGTTTCATATATCATTTGTTCATTGAACCAACATATTCTAGGTGCCAGTAATGCGCCAGGCACTGTTCTGGGCACCGATGATACAGCAATTACCAAGACAGAGCCCCTGTTCTCATGGAGCTTTCCTTCTTGTTTGGGGAGACAGATAATAAAAATACTAATGGATGGCCCGGCCGGTGTGGCTCAGTGGTTGAGCATCTACCTATGAATCAGGAGATCTCAGTTCGATACCCTGTTGGGGTACATGCCTGGTTGTGGGTTTAATCCCCAGTGTGGCGTGTGCAGGAGGCAGCCAATCAATGATTCCCTCTCATCATTGATGTTTCTCTCTCTCTCTCTCTCCCTTCCTCTCTGAAATCAATACAAATATGAAAAACAAACAAACTAATGTCTGGCACAGATAAAGATGATAAATGCTGTGATTAAAAGCAAACGTGGAAACGGGCTTTCACCATTTTATGATCTTTCTCTATTTCTGGGTTTGGGGTTTTGAGGCTACTTTGTCCCAAGGTAGAGAAGCTGGGAGAAGAGTCGTTTTGGAAAATCAAGACTTTAAACTTGGGAGGCCTCTGAGGCACCTAATGGGGAAGTCGAGCAGGCAGGAACCTAAGTCTGAAGAGCAGGTGAGAGGTCAGATCTGGAGCAGTAAACTTGGGGGGCATTGACTTATCGGTGGTACTTAAGTCATGGAATTACATGCCATTAGGCAGGGATATGGTCCCTGGAACGCACCCACATTTAAAAGAAAAGAGGAAGATGGGGTGGCCCTTAAAGAAGACTGAAAAGGAAAGAAAGGGAGAAGAAAGCCAGGGATACCTCGTGTGACGGAAATTTACTGAAGAACCTCCCCATAATCCATGGAAACGCACACATTCTGACTCCCAGGGCTGCGCCATCCCTGCTATTGGAGATTTTTATGCCGCCTTTTTTATTTCTATCCAGTCTTATTAATTTTTGCCCCTATAAGAGTTCTTTAAATAATAATTGCAATGGTAAATTTGCCCGACGGTAATTGCTGAAATGACTTTCTTTACTCGCTAAGTCTTTCGGGCACCGTGCCAGTTTCCTGTAACCTTCAAACATATGTGTAAATAGTTCAGGGAGTTCATTATCTAACTCCCTGAACAGCAAAGCATGATCTGCTCTGAGAGCCAATTCCCACTCCCATAAAACAGGGCAGTGAGCCATTTACCTTAAAGGACCTTCGCTAGAAGGTCTGCCTGCTTTCCGAATTTTTCAAAATTCATGCTTGTTTTTTTTTTTTACTTTTATCTTCACATTTTTAACTCTCCATACAGGCCCGGCCTTGGTGTAATAAATTAAATTCATGTTAAGCTCAACGAATTTCTACACCTGTATACACTCATCTGCCCACCATCTAGATCAAGATTTAGAAGCTTTCCAGAAGCTTCCTTCATACCCTTTCTCAGGCAATGCCCATCCCCATCACTATTCTGGCTTCTGCTATCATTGGTTAATTTTGCCTGTCCTTTGATGCAATGTAACATGGGATTTTACACTAGTTCCCCCTCTGTGCTTGATTTCTTTTAAGTAACACTAGAGGCCCAGGGTGCACGAAATCGTGCACAGTTAGAGTCCCTAGGCCTAGCCTGGCCTACACTGTATGACCTCTGCTGCCCTGTGATGCCCTCCTCCATGAAACTCGGGGCCCCTCGACTGCTCTATGAGGCTCCCCCTGTCCTTGACTGCTCCACAAAGCTTGCTGCCTCCCCACGAAGTTTGCCGCTGGACACTCCCCGAATCTACCCCCCACCCCCCACCCCACCACTGCTCCATGAGGCTCCCCAACCCCATAACTGCTCCCTGAAACTCGCTGCCCCCTGAGTGACTGCTTCACTAAGCTCACGGCCACCCCACGAAGCAGCTCATCACCACCACTCAACAGGCCACAGTTCTGCCCCACTGCCAGCCCCCCTCATGGTGAGTGGCTCAGGGGCTGGGGCTGGGGGAGACCCAGAGGTGCTCCATGCATTTCATGGTAACCAATCGCCCGTTCGGTCATGACGCCACCTAACTCTCTCTATATTAGGATGATGTCTGTGAGAGGCATTCATGTTACATGGAGTTCATTCTTTCTCAAATTTCTCTCTAAAGTTGCATTTTATGAAGGTACTCCAGTTGACATCCATTCTACTGATGATGGACATTTGAGTTGTTTCCAATGTTTGGATGTTACCAACAAAACAATGGTAGACATGTACTTAGTTCCTTTGAGTGTCTTTCTAGGATTGAATTGGTCGGCATATGGATGCATTTAGGAGTGGATTGACAGGGTCATAGTGTAGGTATATGTATGTTTTTTATTCCAGCCCCTGAGAAATGCAAATTAAAGTGATAAGATATTATGTATTGCTTAGGAAATTAGCAAATGTTTTCGTACACAGAATATCCACCATATACTGTTTTCACTTTTGCAAATCGGTGGTGCGAGTATAAATTGGTATTCTCCTTTGGAAAGCATTTTTCCAATATTTTTATACCAATTAGCCCAGGGATTTTTTTTTCTTTTTCTGTTTTGGAAGTAATTCTAAAAATAGCTGTACATATTGTTAAAAGTTTATGGACTAACATACTTGCTAGAGAACTGTTTGTAGAAGAAATGACTCATTTCCAACAATAGGGAATACTTAAATTGTGTAACAACCTCTCAATGAAATATATGATGCTTTGTCTATGAAGAGTTTATAATGGCATAGAAACATGGTTTGTTAAAATGCTAAATTTAAAAAGCAGAACGTGTTTCTAAAGGGTTAACATAGCTTTGAGTGAAAATAATATAACAAAACAAGAAAAAAAAAAAAAACCCAGGAGGAAATATCCACAAAATACTAATGCTGACCAACTGAGTGGTAGATTCCTGGGTAATTATTTCCTTTTCTCATTTTGAAAATTCACATCCTCTTAGTGGCAGGATGTGATACTGGTGAAGAGTTAGAATCCTAAAGCCATATTACCTAGTTTTAAATCCTTTAATCCTGGTTTCACTGCTTACTGGCTGTATTACCTTGGGCAAGTCTCAGTTCTATTTAATTCAACAACTATTTATTGAGTATCTAGTATGCACCAGGCACTGTTCTTCAAACAAATAGGTACAATTCCCTGTGCTTATGGAACCTCCAATCAATCTATAAAATGGGCATCGACAGAGTGTCTAATATTTAAGGTGGCAATGAGCCAACATCGGACAAGTGTCTGAAACATAGGAGCCCTCTGGGAGTGCTAATAATACCTGCTATTTTTTTACTTAGTTTGAATACTTATAAAGCAACATTTTAAAATATGCTGTTTGCAATTATTTTAGCTTAAAAATATTCTATGTCATAGTGAGAGATGGAACTCCCAATCTCCCAGTGGAACTCCTGAAGGGACACTTTGCACATTAGCTTTTTATATATATAGACAATCAAATGCCAGATAAAGACATTTCAGTCAATGGCATACCATGTACACACTGATTGCCCCAAAAGATTATAATGGAGCTGAAAAATTCCTATGGCCTAGTGACATTGTAACCATTCTAACATCACAGCACAATGCATTTATTCTAGTGTTGGTGGTGATGCTGATGTAAGCAAACCTACTGTGTTGCCAGTTACATAAAAATATAGCACATACAATTATGTACAGCATGTAAGACATATTTAGTAATGATAATAAATGAATGTTTATGTATTTGCTACACTATGCTTTTTATTATTCTGAACAGCTCTTTCTACTTAATAAATAAAATGTTTGCTGTAAAATAGTATGTTGTATTACACAATTAGCAGCCCTATATATCCCTGTTTATCACCTATCTTTTAAAAATTTATTATTATTATTATTATTATTATTATTATTATTATTATTATTATTTTATTGGTTAAAGTTTTGCATATGTCTCCTTTTTCCCCAATTGACCCCCTCCCCATCATCCCCCCCCCAAGAACCATTCCCACCCTGGACAAGCCTCCATAGCCCCATTGTCCATTGATGATGCTAATATGCATACATACAAGTCCTTTGGTTGCTCTCTAACAGCCCCCTCCCCCCATCACCACACCAACCATTTGTCTCTGGATCTATTCTTGTTCATCAAATTATGGTGATCATTATATCCCACATATGAATAAGATCATGTAATATTTCTCTTTCTCTGACTGGCTTATTTCTCTTAGCATAATGCTCTCCAGTTCCATCCATGCTGTTGCAAATGGTTAAAGTTCCTTCTTTTTTATAGCGGCGTGGTATTCCATTGTGCAGATGTACCACAGTTTTTTAATCCACTCATCTGCTGATGGGCACCTAGGCTGTTTCTATATCTTAGCTATTGTACATGGTGCTACTATGAACATAAGGGGTGCGTATATCCTTTTTCATTGATGTTTCTGGTTTCTTGGGATATAGTCCTAGAAGTGGGATTGCTGAGTCAAATGGGAGTTCCATTTGTAGTTTGTTGAGGAAACTCCATACTGTTCTCCACAGTGGCTGCACCAGTCTGCATTCCCACCAGCAGTGCACCAGGGTTCCTTTTTCTCTGCATCCTCGCCAGCACTTGTCGTTTGTTGATTTCTTGATGATAGCCATTCTGACAGGTCTGAGATGGTATCCCATTGCTGTATTAATTTGTATCTCTCAGGCGATTAGGGACTTTGAGCAGGTTTTCATATGTCTCTGGGCCTTCTGTATGTCTTCTTTCGAAAAGTATCTATTTAGATTCTTTGTCCATTTTTTAATTGAATCATTTATCTTCATTTTGTATGAGCTCTCTGTAAATTTTGGAGATTAAACCCTTGTAGGAAATATCATTGGCAAATATGTTCTCCCATGCAATGAACATTCTTGTTGTTTTGTTGATGGTTTCTCTTGCTGTGCAAAAGCTTTTTATTTTGATACAGTCCTATTTGCTTATTTTCTCCTTAGTTTTCATTGCCCTAGGAGCTGTGTTGGTAAAGACATTGCTATGACATATGTCTTCTATTTTGCTGCCTATGGAGTCTTGTAGGATTTTTATGGTCTCCAGTCTTACATTTAAGTCCTTTAGTTATTTTGAGTTTGTTTTTTGTATATGGTATATTTGGTGATCTAGTTTCTTTCTTTCTTTCTTTCTTTCTTTCTTTCTTTCTTTCTTTCTTTCTTTCTTTCTTTCTTTCTTTCTTTCTTTCTTTTTTTGCATGTATCTAACCAAATTTCCCAGCACCATTTATTGAAGAGACTATCTTGATTCAATTGTATGCTCTTGCCTCTTTGTCTAATATTATCACCTATCTTGATGGTATCATTTTCTCTTGAGCTTGATTTAATCTCATTTTGTTTTGTATAGAAACGTGCTGTATAGGCTTCTCACCAGGAGCAATAGGCTATATCCCATAGCCTTGGCATGTAGTAGGCTATTTATACCATCTAGGCTTGTGTAAGTGCACACTATGATGTTCACACAATGAAATCACCTAACAATACATTTCTCAGAATGTATGCCTGTGGTTAAGTGGTGCATAACTATTAACTTTTAATGATTCCTCCTAGTCTTTGATGTACTATTTCTCCAACTTCAGAGGTATCAAGTATTTCTGGTTCCTGGTTTCTATTCCATTAGGATTAGACTAGGACAGTGGTCGGCAAACTCATTAGTCAACAGAATGGGAAACCATGGCTCTATCTCTATTTCCCAGTCTAGCAGTCAGCAAACTGAGCTGCATGTGGTTTGTGAGCCACAGTTTGCTGACCACTGGACTAGGAAATTGAGTTAGGCATAGAGTAAAAGGAGAGAATTTTATTTATTTTCTCCATCTGTGTTAATCCCACCTTTTTAATGACTTGACAATTGCCTTTCCCATGTTTCCGGGCCTACCTGGAGATCTCCATGTATCACCCTAACACCTCAGAAAGCCTCTCTCTCACACACAAGCATTAAGGGGATATTGTAGAGCCCAGTCTCCACGTTGGCACGTTCCAACCTTTGTTTAGAGATGGTGCTTTTGTTCTCCCGGTTCTCTCATCCACAGCTCCAGGGGTGGGGTAGGTTGGGTCACAGATATTTTATCTTTTCTTTTTGTTGTTGATAATACTCACTTGAGGACATTTCCCTCCCACATTGAGTTTACAGAGAGTGGAAGGGACAGGGACAGACACACATACACAGAGAAACATCATTGTGAGAAAGACACATCGATTGATTGCCTCCTGCATGCACCCCATACCTGAGATTGAGCCTGAAAACGAGGTACATGCCCTTGACCAGAATCGAACCCACAACCCTTCGGTCCATGGGACAATGATCCAACTGCAGAGCCGAACATGCCCGGGCTTTTTTCCCATTCTCTTAAGTGGGGAAAACCCCAGATAGCTATCCTCTGGCTATGAGTGGTGAGTCACTCATACTTGGGGTGACAAGTATTATTTCAGTCACCCTGCAGAAGCTGGCTATAGCTCTCTCACTTATTTGTGTCTCTGTTTCATTCCTTATCCAAGGAAGATAATCTTTAATCTTTACTTTGTCTTTATTCTTTATTTCTGGCAATGTCTTTTTGATTTTATATATATATTGTATATATATTTCTGTCACTTCTAATTGTTTGGAAAAGAGGAATGAAGTGTGAGTGCAATACTCCATTTTCACAGAAAGCCCAAATATTGGTTCATCAAAAGTTAACAAAAGAGCAGCAACAACCAAATGCAACACACTTCCTTTGGCCTGGTCCAAGCGATTAGATCTACTGGGGGCGGACTAGTCAGGAGACTGCATCTGACTGTGCCTCGTGACATCTGAAGCCCTTCACACATCTCCACTATTTATTTTACGTTTATGTGTCCCTGTCACCTCCCTAGGAAATCTGAAGGCCTTCCTCGCACAGGCTTCATTTTTTATTTCTGTGCCAAACATGGAAGATAAACTTTCAAAGATCTGTGATTCCTCTCTGTCTCAGACGCATTCCCGGAACTTCCAATGCACACAGAACTGCGTTTTCCTGGGTCGTGAGTCCTAAAGCAAGGTTGGGCCCAGAGACGCACAGAGGACGGTGACAAGGACACTCTCCACAGGCTGGGGGAGCCGGTATGGCCTGCTCGCTGCAACCCTGGCTCAGGGTCAAGAACGTAGTTGCCCAGAAAGACAAACAGTGAGGAGTTCACCAAACACTTGCACTTGAACTTGCTTCTTGAGATGCCAGGCTGTTTTCTTCCTCTGGCAGACATTGTTGCTCCTCCTCAAAACCTCCCAGATTCTAAATCCCAGTCCTACTCTGGTAGCATTTCTCCCTGAACTTGGCCAATTCAATCCAACGACTGTTGGTGGAAGGTGCCAGGCGAGGCCACGTCCTGGGAGGGTGAGGGTGCGTACAGCAGATTCCTGTCCCCAGTGGCTCACCGTCTGAAGTTAGGGAGGACAATCAGGCTGGGAGCCCTGAGAATTAGCCCTCGTGGCAAACCTCTGCACCTTCAACCTGGCGGTGGCATGCAGCAGGCCTGGGTCACATCCCCAGGAGTCACTGTCCACCGTGACACGGCGGACCAGTTATTTACCCTTTTTGTGATCTTCTGTTTCATGCTATCATAGAGTCCATATGATTCTATATGTGTACACATACATACATATATACATGGATGCATACCTGATAGAGCATATACTAAGGTACTTATATACATACATGTATCTAGATGTGTGTGCATATGTACACATGCATATATACTCATATATGTATATATATGTTGTAGCCCGTATATGTGTATAAATATATATACTGTATATTTGTATGTATACTGTATATATAAAAGTACATGTTATATGTATATAATGCATATTTTGCATATATGTGTTTGTGTATTTTATATAGGTTGATTAACACAATACATTAATATATGTTAAATATTTGTAACTGAGCTTGGCAAACAGGAACTACTCCATAAATGGCAACATATATTATTCTGTATGTTTTATCTATGAAACATGAAGGAGAGATTGAGTAGGAATGAATGGTAACATGGGCTTTTGAATCAAACAACACGTATTGAATTTGGGCTTTCACTTCCCATGAATGAGAAAAACAATGTTGAGGCTTTCCACCCAAGTATTAGTTTATCCAATGTAGGAAGTTGATTTGCCATCATTTCCTTGCTGAAGACAGTTGTCTTCATTTTTCTGTTCACTTTTGATCTGAGAGTGTTTAAACTTTGTCTGAGCATCATCTGTTAGACTATTGGAATTACAGACCAGGAAGAGACTTAGAGGGGATCTTAAAGTCCTGTGTTCTTAGGAACCCCAGAGGTGAAGGGAGGTGCTTCTAGCTTACCTTGGACATGAGAGTGGTTAGAGTCTGGTGAGAACAGAAAACTCCATGTCACTCCCACCCCCGCTCTCCCAGTAGTTAGATCCACACTGATTCTATTATACAGTAGCCTCTGACTAAGCCTGTATTTGAAGAAAGGATTTCACAGATCTATGTCCATATCTACATGGAAAACAATGATCTGGGTCAAGGGTTGGTAAACTTTTCTATGAAGGATATGGCTTTCCTTGTTTCTGCACAAAGTAGGCATGTCCCTACATTAGGAACTTGTGTCTAGTTGCTCCCCTATCCATATTCTTCTTCTCCCTAATTCCATATCCACATGACTGCCACTCCCTCACCTGCTTTCCATCTCTGCTCAGTAAAATCTACCTTGACAACCTTATTAATTCTGCATTCTAAAACCTCTGATCCCTACTTTCAGGCCCTTACTCATTCTATGTTTTCTTTCTCCATAGCACTTACCAGCTTCTAATATACTATACTAGAGGCCTGGTGCACGAAATTCAGCTCAGTTGTTTCCTTCAGCCCAGCCTGCTCCCTCTCCAATCTGGGACCCCCTGAGGGATGTCTGACTACCCGTTTAGGCCAATCCATGTAGGATCAAGGCTAAATGGGCAGTCAGACATTCCTCTCACAATCCAGAACTGCTGGCTCCCAGCTAATCATCTGCCTGCTTTCCTGACTGCCCCTAACCACTTCTGCCTGCCAGGCTGATTGATGCCTAACTGCTCCCCTGCCAGCCTTTATGCCCCTAACTGCCTTCCCCTGTGGGCCTGGTCACCCCTAACTGCCCTCCCCTGCATTCCTGGTCACCCCTAACTGCCCTCCCCTGCAGGCCTGGATTCCTCACAACTGCCCTTCCTGCAGGCCCAGTCACCCCAACTTCCCTCCTCTACCAGACTGGTCACCCCTAACTTCCCTCCCCTGCAGGCTTGTTCACCCCCAACTGTCCTCTCTTGCAGGCCTGGTCCTTCCCAACTGCTCTCCTCTGCTGGCCATCTTGTGGTGGCCATTTTGTGTCCACATGGGGGCAGAATCTTTTGACCACATGGGGACAGTCATCTTGTATATTGGAGTGATGGTCAATCTGCATATTACTCTTTTATTAGATAGAATAGAGGTCTGGTGCACGGATGAGGGCCAGCAGGTTTGCCCTGAAGAGTGTCCCAGATCAAGGTGGGGGCTCCCTTGGAGTGTGGAGTGTCCTGGGCGAGGGGCCTGTGGTGGTTTTCAGGCCAGCCACACCCCCCTGGCAATTCAAGTGGAGGCCCTGGTATCTAGGATTTATTTATCTTCTACAATTGAAACTTTGTAGCCTGGAGCAGAGCCAAGCCTTCTGCTCGCTCTATGGTGGCAGCCATTGAAACTTTACTGTCTTGAGCAGAGGCCTGGGCCAGCCAGGCTGTGCAGAAAGCTTGGCTTCCTCCATCACCAGGGCAATCTAAGCCTTGCTCCTGCTCTCCCTGTGGCTGAAGCCATCTTGGTTGGGTTAATTTGCATACTTGCTCCTGATTGGGTGGTGGGCATGGCTTGTGGGTGTAACAGAGGTACAGTCAATTTGCATATTTCTCTTTTATTAGATAGGGCTAGAAGCCCTTTACACAATATTCATGCAAGAATAGGCTTTCCTTCTGGCTGCCTGGGAGCCTGCAAGTCCTTGCTCCCTAGCACTGCTCCTGTAGCTCCCTCTGCTGCACCCCATCCCCCTCATAGCAGGCATCCTGTCCCTCCCGGCTGCTTCTCGCCTGCATATGCAAATTAACCTGCCATCACCAGTGGGTTAATTTGCATACTCACTCTGGATTGGCTGTGGGCCAATCAGTGGAGGCATGGTCAATTTACATGTTTGTGTATTATTAGGTGAGATAACTTATTTGTTATCTTTATTATTGATTGTGTCTTCCTCTCCCAGGCTCCAACTAATCAATATAGAGGAACTATATTTTGTCTCCCTTTGTTCCCTGAGTGTTTTGCTGAGCACTCAGCAGGCACCAAACAAATATATCTTGAATGAGCCACTAACCCTGTTTCTCTTATTTCAAGGCTGTATTCTTAACTACTCTATTCTATGGCCAAACGAGTGGGGGACTGAATGAACGGGTGAACAGAAGGAATGACTTCTGTACTAGTTTGGGCATTCATGGAGGGATGGGGGTGTCCCTTCATCGTGCGAGTGCACCTGGAACAAAGCAGGTGCTTCGTACATGCCCGCCGAATTCAATTGCATCCTGCCGGCGCCAGTTCTGCCATTGGGCAGGCCCTGTTTCCACGTAAAAGACTTCCCTCCTGTGTTGGCCCATCCCGACCACAATCGCTTCCCTCAGCCAGCAAAAGCCCTTTGTCCCTTGGCTGCCGTTCAGAGCCTGCTGCTTCCAGCCAGACTGGGCAACAAAAAGGAGCTTCAGAGGCAAGAACAACAGTCACTTTCTTCCTGCAGGAGTCCTCCCAGGCTGTTTCAGCCTCTCCCCATGTCCCCTGGTTTCAAACCTTTTTGCTTGCTCTGCTCCGGAGGGTTCCAGCTGACAGCCCAGGGTGAGGCTGACTGGAAAGTGTGAGGAGAGCGGGGGCTCCTGGGAAATCACTTCTCCAGTAAATCCTGAAATAGCAGGCCTCCTTCCCCCTGCGTTTTGTAAAAGATGTTCCGAAGCCCAGATGTTGGGGCGAATCAAAGGAACTAGCAATTTGGTAGAGCTCAGAGAATAACGGTTCTGCAGCGACAGACGCATCCACGGCGAGCTTAGGACAAAGACAAAGCCTGGGTGAGCCATTTCTAATACAGTGGCACCTCGAGATACGAGTGCCCTACCATACGAGATTTTTGATATATGAGTCATCGAGCAAGCGATTTTTGCTTTGAAATACGAGCAACAGTTGAGATAGGAGTCATCGTGCCGATCGGCTGGCTGCACACGACCCACCAGTTTACCGCGACGCGAGCGTCTCATCGTTTCCCACCCCTCAAGGTGATGGAACGAATTAAACTCGTATCTCGAGGTACCACTGTACTACTGCATCCAACTCCGATCTTAAGGTTTTTCACATCAACACATGCGGGTACCAGCCAGCTCTGCCGCTGAGCAGCCATGTCATCTTAGGCAAGTCACTTAGCTTGTCTGAGCTTCATTGTACCGTCTGTTAAAAGGAAATAAACCCACAGCATCAGAACAGTAAGCAAGATAGTATGCGACCTTTGTGAATCCTTTCTTGTTTTCTTTAACAATTATTCTCTATATCACTGTCATAGTTATGCACACACACGTGTGAACACACACACACACACAGTGCATATAAAAACTGGGAAAGTATGAATAAGATCAGTAGTTAAAACTGACAAATGTCCATTTCTTGGTTTGGATGATGGACTACGGTTATGTAATTGGTTACCAGGGAGAAGGGTACACAGGAACTGTCTGCATTATTTGGCAATTTCTTGTAACTCTCAAGTTATTTCAAAACAAGACTTTTTTTTTTTTTAAAGAGTTCATTTCTGCTGCCTTTTCTTTGCTTGTAACACCTTCCAAATGCTTCTCACGGAGCATTTCACTTAGAACTGTGGGCTCTGTTTCTCCCCAGGATTTGGTGCTCCCTGAGGACCCTTTTTTTCTTACTGTTTTTTATTTTAAATATATATTTTATTGATTTTTACAGACAGGAAGGAAGAGGGATAGAAAGTTAGAAACATTGATGAGAGAGAGACATCGATCAGCTGCCTCCAGCACACCCCCTACTGGAGATGTGCCCGCAACCAAGGTACATGCCCCGACCGTAATCGAACCCGGGACCTTTCAGTCCACAGGCCGATGCTCTATCCACTGAGCCAAATCGGTCTCAGCTCTTACCTGTTCTTACTGGCCTAGCATTGGGCCTGGCACTGAGTTGGTGGTCACACATATTTATTGTTTATTTTAATCCATAATATCAAATTAGGTAGGCTCTCCTTTTAGATACTCTCAGTGCTATCTCTAAAGACATTTAAAGGAAATTAAAGTTTATTGAAAGCCTCTTTTATGCCAGGAACTTGCTCTGAGTTAATCCCCATAGCAAGCTTATGAGGTATACATGATGAGTTCCATCGTACAGATGAGGAAACTGAGCCTTAGAAAGCTTAATATGCCTGCTTAAAAGGGGCAGTGTGGAGGGAGAGTCACACCCCAAGTCTGATTGGCTCTAAAGTCCATTTTCATTCACTCACTCATTCATTCATTCATTCAGCAAATGTTTATAGAGCACCCACTATTTGTCAGGGTCTAATCTTAGACTTTAGAATGTTGTCATGAACAAAACAAAGATGACTGCCTTTATGAGGCTGCTATTCTAGTGACGTAATACAAGTGATAAAGAGAAAACAATTAAAAAAGAACATGTAGCCAAAGCCGGTTTGGCTCAGTGGATAGAGCATTGACCTGCAGACTCAAGGGTCCCAGGTTCGATTCCGGTCAAGGGCATGTGCCTTGGTGACAGACACATCCTAGTAGGTGGCGTGCAGGAGGCAGCTGATCGATGTCTCTCTCTCATCTATGTTTCTAACTCTCTATCTCTCTCTCTTCCTCTCTATAAAAAATCAATAAAATACATTTAAAAAATAAAAAAGAACATGTAGACACAAACAAGAAAGAAGAGCAGAGAAAGAAAATTAAGACAGTGGAGACTGAGTAATTTGCAGCAGAAACTAGAACATGTAGGGTGGGCCTCATTGAGAACATGAGATTTAAAAAAACTTTAAATATATATTTTTTATTGACTTCAGAGAGGAGGACGGAGAGGGAGTGAGAAATAGAAACATCAATGATGAAAAGAGAATCATTGATTGGCTGCCTCCTGCACGGTCCTTACTGGGGACTGAGCCTGCAACCCCAGCATGTGCCCTGACTGGGAATAAAACTGTGACCTCCAGGTTTATGGATCGATGCTCAACCACTGAGTCACACCAGCCAGGTGAGAATACAAGATTTGCCTAAGGCTGAATAGTAGATGTGAGCAATGGCGTTAACCACAGATTTTTGAAGAACATTCCAGATGGAGGAACAGCCAATAGAAAGGCTTTCAGACCTGCTGTGTGTGGATGGGCAAGACAGCTGGTTTGGCAGCAGCAGAGTGAGATGTGGGGAGAAGAGGGGATGTCAGAGATGGAGAGATTACAGCAAACCACAGAAGTCACTGCAAGGCTGTGGTGAGGACTTTAGTTTTGCTTAGAGATGAGCACCAGGACAAGGTTTTTTTTAAAAAAATGTATTTTACTGATTTTTTTACAGAGAAAAAGGGAGAGGGATAGAGAGTTAGAAACATCGATGAGAAACATCGATCAGCTGCCTCCTGCACACCCCCTACTGGGGATGTGCCCACAACCAAGGTATACGCCCTTGACTGGAATCAAACCTGGGACCCTTCATTCTGCAGGCCAACGCTCTATCCACTGAGCCAAACCGGTCAGAGCCAGGACAAGGTTTTGAGCGAAGGAGTGACATAAGCTGACTAGGTCCTGCATGGGCTCTCTGGCTACCGTGTGGAGGCTGAGCTGCAGGGGTCGAGGTTGGAAGCAGGGAACCGGCTGAAAGGCCATTGCACTGTCCCAGGCTATTGAGGACAGTGGCTTCCCTGAGCTTTGGGGACAGAGGATCTGCCTTTCTCACAGCTCGGCTTCTCTTTCCTGGCGAAGGCCGATCTCCCAGGAGCAGTGACAGACCCCAGACAGATGCTCCTCCTCTTCTGCCCTTCCTGCGTGGCTCAGATACCCATCCTCTCCCCACCGGCTCCCTGCACACCCTGCACGTCTCACCGTCTTCCTCCCCTGTCGCCCTGTGCCTGGCTCTGCTCCACTGGCTCCAGGGCTAGCTTGGCCTGTCTGTCCTGCTTGGTCATCATTAACTTTTCAGACACCGTCCGTCCTCATCTGTCATGGACTGTCAGGCAAAAACCTGAGTCTGTCATGCTAATGGACACATAGAGTGGCTCTTCCTCCCATTCAGCCCGAGCAGGAAGAATGGCATGTTGTCTCTCAATTTCCTCTTCCGCCTTTTGGGGGTGCCTGTCTCAGGGGGTGCCATGTGGTTCAGTGGGACAAGACAGGGGGATTCAGTTGCAACAAGGTCACAGAGATAATAAGAAAGAGGAAAGGGATGTTGTTCAGTTAAGCACCCAGAGTCAGTATCTTATGAACTCCTCAGAGGATTCTGTGGGGGTGATGGAGGAGGGGGGATGCTGTCCTTCCTGCTTCCCAGACTAGGGCCCTGAGAAGGAAGTAGCCTGCACTGAATCTGCTGCCACCTCTATTACAGGGGTGCAGGCAACCTCTAAAGCAGAAAGCTGCTTCATTGCCGGAGAAGGCAACAGATTTCTGGTTAAGAGTAAATAAACAAAAATATCTTATTTATTTATTTATTTATTTATTTATTTTTAAATATATTTTATTGATTTTTTACAGAGAGGAAGGGAGAGGAATAGAGTCAGAAACATCGATGAGAGAGAGACATTGATCAGTCTCCTCCTGCATGTCCCCTACTGGGGATGTGCCCGCAACCAAGATACATGCCCTTGCTGGAATCGAACCTGGGACCTTTCAGTCCGCAGGCCGATTGCTCTATCCACTGAGCCAAACCGGTTTCGGCCAAAAATCTCTTCTATAAAAATATTTTTACTGATGTCAGAGAGGAAGGGCGAGGGAGATAGAGAAACATCAATGATGAGAATCATCCGTCGGCTGAGGACTGAGCCTGCCACCTAGGCATGTGCCCTGACTGGGAATGGAACCCTGACCTCCTGGTTCACGAATCGATGCTCAACCACTGAGCCACACCGGCCGGGCACTACATGAAATCTTAACAAGAAAAGCCTTGCTCTCTCGGGCCTGGGCATGAAGGAGCCAATGAGTCAAACCGACAAAGCGTGCAGTGTCTCCGTCAGTGCCAGGCTGCAGCGAGGGGACATCCAAGCCAGGGGTTCCCACAGCCTGTCCGGGCACTCCCCCCGGGGCTCCCAGAGGGCAGGGGTGTGTGGACGCTTTCCCATGACACCAAGAGGCAGCGAAGCAGAAAAGACACGCGGCTGGGGCTGGGGCGACATTGATGAGAAGCTGGCAATACCAGGAGTGCTCTGGGCCAGGCCCGCCAGGAAGAGCAAGTTGGGGCAAGAGTGGCATCTGACGATGAAAGGACTCCTTTTCACGGGGCGGGTGAGGTCTTTCCCACTGCCCACCACGTGCAGGGCACACGGGGCCAAGGGATGGTGCCCGGAGTGCGGGAAGGCCCTGAGGAGGAGGCGCCCAGGTAGCCCGGCCCCCCCCGCGGTAAGCGCCCCGTTGGAAGGCCGCTTGTGGCTGGTTTGCACCTTGTCAGCGCTTTACAAACTTGTAATTCTCTCACCCAGAATGTATCATTTCACTCCTGCCAGGATCTGGAGAGGAAGGCAAAGAAGTTTGCATGTTCCAAGCCAAGAGTTGGGTTTTTTTTTTGCTGCTGCTGCTAGAGCTTTCTGGAAGCTGATAGAAATGTGGCCGTGGTGGTTCATTGTGTGAATCAACTTGGGGAGACTGTGCTGATCAAGTTGCCTCAAGAGCAAAGACTGGCCGAAGCTGGTTTGGCTCAGTGGAGAGAGAATTGGTCTGCAGACTGAAAGGTCCCAGGTTCGATTCCGGTCAAGGGCATGTATCTTGGTTGCGGGCACATCCCCAGTAGGGGGCGTGCAGGAGGCAGCTGATGGATGTCTCTCTCTCATCGATGTTTCTGACTCTCTATCCCTCTTCCTTCCTCTGTGAAAAAAATCAATAAAATATTAAAAAAAAAAGAGAGAGAGCAAAGACGGCTTTTTTCCCAAAGGAGAAATTCTGGGTCCAGACAGCTACATGGAACCCCTGCTTGAGTTCCCAGCAGATGACCTGATGTTAATATTGCTCTATCTGCTTGCCTTTCATCAACCTGTGCCTGTCATATAATTTCCTAAACTCTTATTCTTCATTTTATTTATTTTATTTCGGTGATTTTGTTTTAGGAGTGTGTATGGCCATACACGAATCTGTATGTTCAACACAAACAAGCCACCCTCAGATTCGGTCCTGGGGACTCACCGGGCGCTGGAGGGGCGTCTGCTGTTTCACTGCAGACTGGGGAAGGGAGCCTCGGTGCCATCCCCTGCTGGGTGCCATGCTGGGTGGTGGCTCAGCACCCAGGCTGCAGGCTCCTTTGTCACTCAGCCTTTTGCAGCAGCCTTTCGTTCTGTAGGACAGAACCGATTGAGTGCAAAAGAGCAGAGCGTGAGTGTCAGAGTCCAAGGGCCCAGTGGTATGTCCGTGGGCAGATTCCAGACATTCTTCTGGCCTCATGGCAGTCCTTTGAGAACACTGGACAATGTCGGGGTTCCCATGGGCCTCTAGAGGACCACCCCTATTTATTGTTGCCACAAGGGATCTCTGCCTTGAACATTGTTATTCACCAAGCACATTGAGTATATTTACTTCTTATAAGTGTGTATGTATTTTGCCAATTTATTTTTACTTTGTGATAGTATTGTATGTATTAATGTACTTAACTCTTATTTAGATAAAGAAAATGCTGAAATGCCAATGGAATCGCTGCTGGTTGGCAGGTGATGACCTACAGTAACATCTCATTGGATTGATGAAATCCCAATCATTAGCAAAGAGGCCATTTGATAGTTAAACCAGGTGATCTGATATTAATAATGCTATATCTGCTGGCCACTTGTCAACTTGTGCCTATTATATAATTTTCTAATCTTCTATTGTTTATTTTATTTTTTGGTGGTTTTGTTTTAGGAGTGTGTATTGAAAAACCAACAAGCCACAAACTCTGTCTTTTAATAGAGGAATTTGACCCGTTTGCATTTTTTGTGTGATCTCCCACGTGAACTTAATTTGATAAAGGTACAATTCCTGTAAGGCTATCTGAACTATTGAAATGGTTTGGGGACTGCTAAAGCTTCCTTCAGAACTCCGGAAATCCTCAAGGGTTCCAAATTCCACAGCATTCATGTGTACCTAAGGGTGCTGGAACTCTGCCCTGAATGTTCCCCAACAGGATACCTAGTGAAGAAGCGGGTACAGCTGAAGGACAGAACCACGGCCAGTGAGTCTTCCCTTTGTGCTCTTGCTAACTGCTTCTCTTTTTGCTTCTGGATCTCTCTTCCAGGCTCCTGGTTGACACAGGACTTCCTGAGTAATACTATGTTTTGTATTACTTGCTAATGTCCAATTATCTCTCTAAGTAATCCTATAATAGCAATTCACCCATCCATCCATCCATCCATCCATCCACCCACCCACCCACCCCACCCACCTATCCATCCATCCATCCATCCATCCACCCATCCAACAAATATGCATCCAGCATGCTCCATCTACCAGTTCTTGTTTCGGGAGCTCTAGAGGAGGTCACACAGGGGTACAGAGAAACTATTTTGGAAGTCTGGGGTCTAGAGAAATTCTAGCCTCAAGGACAGCAGTGGGCAGTTCTAATCTCTCTTCCCTGGACAGCCTCAGCCCTGCAGACCACAGTTATGAGTTCATTCTGGCCTCTTTCTCTGAACACGGGGGTGTGATCTGCAGCTGAGGCCAAATGCTCTTCTTTTCCATGGTTTCATGTCTTCCCTTTAATTCCTGACAGCCCAGAGTCTTGGAGTTTCTCAGAGAGCACCCGCCCCGGGCTTTAGTCACCCCCAGCTGTCACTCTATCCCAGAATCATGTCTCACAGTGAGAACTAATGTGGGCCCATCTCCTCTCTGAGTCTCAGGCTGTTTGATCATGACTCTCTTCCTCCAAGTTGTTGAAGATTCCTGTTTTCTTGGTGTGATCCTCCTAAGAACTGATCCAGACCGGAAGCTCCTGGGGAACTCTGGGAAAGGAGCATTCAGAGGGACACACTGTGGTTTTCAGGGTGGGCCATCACTGCTCACATGTCATTCTTGCAGTTTACACACCACTATGGCTCTCTGTGTGTGGTGGCACAGGCCGGGTCCCTGATCTTCCCTTCCCTTCTGGGTGTGACTTCCTGTCTTCCCTGCAGGAGAGAGACTGATGTGGAAACCAAAAGGAGGTTTGTGTAATATGTGCCATGAAGAGACAGCTGCAATGGTCTGAATCAGCTGCAGAGTCCCAGATGGTGGGTCAGGTCAGAAAGGGCTTCCTAGCAGAGGCGCATGGAGGATGAGGCCTGCCTGGTCCAGAGGAGTCAGCCATACACTGGAGGGGAGTTTCAGGGACAATGAATACCTTGAGAGCTGGTCAAAGCCTGGAATCAGTTCACTGTTCTAGGAACACTGGACAAAGTGATATGACAGGGCAAGAAAGGTAAGCTGGCCTTAAGACAAGGAGCTGTTTTTTATTTTTTAAGTATTTTTATTACCTTTTTAGAGAGAAGAAGGGAAAGGGAGAGAAGGATAGTAACATCAATCAGGAGAGAGATTTATGTTTCATTCAAGGATGTTGGACTTTGATCAACTCCCTCCTGCATGCCCCCTACTGAGGATCAAGCCCAAACTCTGGGCCCTGACCAGGAAGTGAACCAGTGACCTCTTGGTACCTGATGCTCAACCACTGAGCCACACCGGCTGGGTTGTTTTTTAATTTTATTTCTGAAATATTCCTATTCATTCAGAGGGAAGCTCCTGAATTCATCATCCTTTCTTTAAAGAAATGAGCCTTGCCAAAACCGGTGTGGCTCAGTGGATAGAGCATCGGCCTACTGACTGAAAGGTCCCAGGTTTGATTCTGGTCAAGGGCATGTACCTTGGTTGCGAGCACATTCCCAGTAGGGGGCGGGCAAGAGGCAGCTGATCGATGTCTCTCTCTCATCGTTGTTTCTCTCTATCCCTCTCCCTTCCTCTCTGTAAAAAATTAATAAAATATATGAAAAAGAAAAAGGAAAAAGAAATGAGCCTCCTCCACAGGGCACTTTCTGGTATCCAGGCGGGTGGGTGGGGCAGAATGGAGACAACTTCAAATCACCTCCCACTGGTTACTGCGCCTCCCAGCCCAGGGCCTGAAACTACACATTGCAAAACCCTCTGACTACTCTGACTGCTGCTCATCAAAAGCAGCCACGCGAGAAGCAAAAGGCCAGACAGCCTTTAATGCACAAGGCAGTAATTGTGTTAGGCCGATGTGTTTGCTGGTTTGTTTTCTTCTCGCCTCTGGTGTGTGCTTTCTTTGCTTTTGTTTTATTAACTTGGAAATTCTATTTAAAAAGGACGACGTTGGAATGATACTCAAAAAGCTCTCCCAAGGACATCCTAGGTCTAATTTCTAGGACCCAGCACGAGAAACTCATCTCTGAGGTGGCACTGGCCTGGGTCTGTGCTGTATTAGCCGCGGCTGCGTCAGGATATGAGAAGGCCACATACCGAGGTCTCTGGCAATAGGGGTGATTCCTCTGCCCACGGCACAGAGTGTTTTTCTGCATCCGCCTAATGAATTTGCTCTTTTCGCATTTAGAATGCCCACTAGGGTGTCTCATCTCATTGATGGCGGGTGCTTGTTTCAGAAAATGCAAGGAAATTCAGCAGCACTGTTGGTGATGTGGCCACAGACTCCCCCGCCGGCCGGGGGTCCTGGGGAGGCGTGTGTCCGGCATCCCCAATGTCCTTTGTTTAAGCATCTGCATCTTCCCTCTCTGCGGGCTGTCTGCGTGGGGGGAAGCCATCACGCTTCCTAGCTCTCACGCAGCCCAGAAATTCAAGCGCAACTGGGCCCCTTGGCCATTTTCAAACATCGGATCGGCCTGGGGACCGAGTTCCAGCAGCAGCTGTTTCTGCTTTATGTTTTATTTCAGGGCATTTGCTGTGAGCCCTGTGTGTTCCCATTCTGTGTGTGGCAGAGCAGACTGTGGGTGTCTAAAACACCGCCCACCTGTGTGTAGGGGGGCTCATTAGCAGTCAGTGTTTTTCAGGACTGCGTTAGAGGAACTACAGTTATTAGAGTTAGTCCTTGCTCTTTGTGATTTGACTGCAAATGGTAGCAGCTGTTCATCAACGATATGTGTACTCTGTGGCAAGCTCTGTGCCAAAGAGTTCCATGCATTTTCTCTTTACGTCGTACCAGAATCTTATACAGTAGATGGGCAAATGAATGTGCATTTTATAGATGAAATCTCAGAGTATATGTCTTGCTCATATTCCAATAAGCAACAGATAGGAAGCTTGGATTTGAACCCAGGTATATTGGACGCCACATGATATATAGGAAATGTAATCTATGTGGTATTACGTTTACAGATATGTGTAAGCATGTGTGTGTGCCTAAACACTATATTATCTAGATATAGGACATCCAGACTTTCAAATCACATTTCCCCTTTCTCCCTCTCTCTCCATTTTCTCACATCCCTTACCTCTGTCCTGTGTTCCTTATGATTTTTTTTTGTTTGTTTAAATATATTTTATTGATTTTTTACAGAGTGGAAGGGAGAGAGATAGAGAGCTAGAAACATCGATGAGAGAGAAACATTGATCAGCTGCCTCTTGCACACCCCCTTCTGGGGATGTGCCCGCAACCAAGGTGCGTGCCCTTGACCGGAATTGAACCTGGGACCTTTCTGTCCATAGGCCGACGCTCTATCCACTGAACCACACCGGTTTCGGCGCCTTATGATTGTTAACAAACCCTTTGGGTGTTCATGGAACATGATTGGGTGGCAGAGTGTCAGACCGGGGCCCAAAGTGAGCAAGGCTCCTGATGCTGATGCCAGGCCCTGGGCTGGGTCTCACTCTGCCCTTTGCTGGCTGCCTGTCTTCGGCGAGTCCCTCAGACTAATCCTCTGAGCCTCCGCCTCCTTGTCCGTGTGCTGGTTGGTGCCAAGGAGAGCTGGCGGCCTCTGTGTCTTGTTGTGAGAGTTCAGTGTGAGGATGGATGTGACAGTCCCTATGCGCTGCAAAGTGTCACGGTCACTCGGTCATGCTCTTGGCCGCCAGTCCTCTGTGATGAGAGTTTTTTTTATTTCAAGAGAGACAGGGAAGAAAGGAGAGCAGGAGTCGCAGCAGAACCAGCTTCTCAGAAGAGCAGGGTTTAGGACAGGTCACGTAGCATCCAGCAGAGCTCCAGGAAACAGGATTAGTCACCATCCAAGAAGGAGGCGTCTGTGTTTTCCTTCTCCGGGAGCCTGTCATCATAACAGCTTTATCACCCTCTGCTTCTGTTTACACTGAACTTGCCATCACTAAGGAAGGGATTTCTCGTCTGTCTCTGCCATGTGCTCCTGCTCTCCATGGCTTCTGCTGGCTCATGTCTTCTTCTCGCAGCCTTCTCTTCTGAAGAGTTCCTCGCTTTTGTTTCTGCGAAGGACCACGGGCTCATTCTGTAGGCCTCACCCTCGCCTTGCTTAAGGAGAAGATGCAGCTTGTCAGCTCCGTGGGGTGCTGGTAACTGTTTCATAACTGGCTGTCCGTGGAGGCTTGGGTGGAGGAGAAGCCTTGGTTTGTAATGTTTGCCAATTTTCTTGGTGCAAATACTCCCACTATAGTTCACTCCAATCCACCAGCATGATGTCACCTGGCTCCTCAGAGTGTGAACATGGAACCATTAAAATCCTAATGCTCAGTATGAGCCAACTCGAAGACATCACTTCCATGTATGTCTGCCACTGCACAGTGACTGGTCAGTCCAGAGGCTGGCTGGCCGTGGACCGCGTTCCCATCCTGACCCATTCAGTGGCGGCCACGACATCGAGCTCACGCCATCAGCTGGTCTCCACCTCAATCTTCCACCTCATTGCTCAGACTTCTTCCAGAACCTCCCTGGACCACGTCGAATGATTGTAATTCTCTAATGATGCTTTGTTCTTTCTCATTCTCTGTAGTCCATCTCTCTGCTTGGAAAACTTTCTCTATTTAATTTCTTGAAAAGTACCTTCCTCATGAACACTCAGCCCGATCTCATCATTCCCTCCAGGATTTCCTTACCTCACCCCCAAAGGCTAGGTTATATGCCCCCTCATGTACTCCTACAGCACCTTATGCTTGTGCCATGTTTTCCAAGCATTTGTCAGACTATGCTGTCATAGGTAGTTTATAGATCTCTATGAAGATAAAGAGTTGCAAAGAGAGATCCAAAATTCTATTAAGGCGGAGGCAAGCTCTAAAACTATGTAGGTTAGTCTCTTGCAACACTAGGATGGTCTTGGTTCATCACTATCCTCTATTTGAGTCTAAGGCTATTTTTTTTTCTTCAGAAAGCCCAGCATAGGAAAAGAAAGAGAACTGTAAAAGCAACCAATGGATGGAGCGTCGGCCTGCGGACTGAAAGGTCCCAGGTTCGATTCCGGTCAAGGGCATGTACCTTGGTTGCAGGGTGTGCAGGAGGCAACTGATCAACATTTCTCTCTCATCGATGTTTCTGGCTCTCTATCCCTCTCCCTTCCTCTCTGTAAAAATATCAATTAAAAAAAAAAGCAACCAAACAGCAACAGATGAAAGCTAGTGGCACTGCCTTTCTGAAGCCATACTTCTGTGTAAATGCCAAGTAACATCACCTTCTCTCATATTAAAAAAAAAAAAAGTGTGTGAAGAGGTAACTGAGCAGCAATAGTAAGAGGACAGTTGTGTAATTAGCAGAATAAGTTTCTTTTCTTAGAAGGGATCAACTGTCTTCATTACACAACTTCGCTGACATTTCTACAGGCTGATAAAGATAGTAGGGGATAGTGGAAGGAAAATTAACCTGGGAACTAGAATAATTTTTTATTTTTTTTGGTCTTAAGCTCTTAATCTAGTTGGCATTGGACTTTTATTTTTATTACATGTAACCAAAAGATCCTTGGGACTGCAACAGCAGGTGTGTGGGGTAGAGGAAAGGTAAAAATACACGAGAGTCCATTCAAAGCTAGCTAAAATTAGAAATTCTACCTTGGAATAAGTAATCTCAATCTTTTTAAGAAATTCTAATGGCATCTTTTGGGGCCAATTGTCCAAAAATCGAGTCAATAACTGAGGTCAGAGTGATAGAATCCTCTCATTTTCTGGGTCTAGGTGATTTGTCCACTGGGAGCCCAAGTGAAAGAGTAGACTCATAACCCTTTGGCCTCCACAGGAAAGACAGTCTTTCTTTCCAGAAGAAGGGGAAGTGAGTGTTGGACAGACAGAAACAACAGACATCCATCAAACCTTTCTCATTTATGCGTCCTCGTGTGAAGGCCACTACATTATTCGAGATCATGTCTGTGGTTTCCACCAGGTTTTCCCCATTCACTGTCTCCCACCTGGAATCTGATCCACTCACCACCACGCCTTTGTCTTTGAGGACTTGGCTCCCGTTTCATCATCTCTGTGGCATCTTCTCAGGCAGCTCTTTCCTCTGACACATGTTTACAGATCGCCTGTTCTCCATTGTCTGTGGAGCCCGCCTCTCATCCACTCCCTTTCCAAGGCCATTTGCCTCCCTAATGCATCACATTTCTTCTTTCCCTTCCCCTACCTTAGTTTGGACATTCATATCTTCTCACTTGGATGACTGAATATTCCTGCCTTCAGTCTAATTTCCCTTGAATTTCTCATTTTCTGCAGTAATCTTCTCCAAAGAACACAGCTTTGGCCATGTCCAATATACCCTTTAAACAAAGAGTAGAGCAGGAAAGCAGAGCTGAGTGAGACTGACACTGAGTATATATGGTGGGGGTGCCTTCCTAGAAAGCCAAAAGCGCATCTCACACCCAGTCTAGAGGTCTGATGGGAAATATTGCAGCAATGTCAGAATCAGAGGACAGGTGTTTCAGTAGCTGTGCTGGTAGCATGCAACAGGTCTAAGGTGCCAGAATTAAAGTGAGGCGTTGGGACGGATTATAGAAACTACCAGATGAAGGAAGTAAGAATTCCTAGATGAGGAGATTTCAAAGGAAGGAAACACATACTAATGGTCATGGTTTGGCTGCTTTGAGTTATTTTCAAAGAAAGAGACTTGGCCCTGCCCACTAGTACTAGGGGGTGTCTTGGTTGTGTCTGGGTAGACCTATTTATTTATTCACTAAACAAATATTTATGGAGTGGCACCTACTATAGGACAAGCACATAGGAACTTTGGAGGGTAACTATGGTTGAATGAAGTGGACCTGAGGAGAAAGAAAAGAGACATATTTCGAGCTTCCTATTTTTCAACACATCCAGCCATGTGTCTTCTGTCCAGTGGGTATTTAAAAATAAATTTACTGAATTAAAAACAAACTCATTCCACTAAGAGTTTTCTTTGGATTCATAGGAACCATGGAAGGCATAATAAGCTTATTTAGTGAGCTAACAGTATGTTCATGACCCAAAATTACAATTTTGGTTTTGTATGACTTTGATCTGTTGCTTATTAATTAGAACCTAAACTCCCTTAACGTGTCTTTTCCCCCACTTTCCTCCTCATTTTTCCTCTCTGCAAAGTTTTCATTAACACATTTTAATGAGTATAAATGAGGATTCCATGTCCCAAGAAAGAGAAAAATCATGCAGTGTGAGCAGAGAGAGAGTGAGAGAGGGATAGGAAATAAGCAATTATCACTGTGCATTTGGGTATTTTAGGGCCATCCTGACTATCATGTTGCTTGCCAGGTCTGAAGAAGACAACCCTTAATTGCACAGAAAAGATGAGATTAGTGATAAAAGCACAGATATAAATACAGCTGTGGATTTCAATATAGACATAAGCATAATCTCCCTGGTATATCTTCAAGTGTGTGCCATTCATTTGGCCTCCCTTTGTTCTTCTCTTGTATGTTGCTTTGATATATATATTTTTAAAACTCAGAAACCATCAAAGATTCCCGAAAGCCACTCTCCCATCACCCACTGTGAGACATCCTGTGCTTAGGAAATGTTGATTTCATGTGTTTCAACCTTTCCCAACGGTTTTAAAATTTCAACATATAAGCAGGTCTGGTCTATCAAACCCTTGATCAGGGACCTGGGAGGATATCTGGCACAGCCTTGCACCCATCTCTGGCACACAAGCTGCTCTTGCTCCAGAGCCCACCCTCTCTGGTCCTGTTGGCCTTGATCTCCATGAAAGGTGAGTGTGACCTTCCTGGACCCAGGATAACCCAGTTCCATTTTCTCTTAATTCTCACAATAGTCCTCTGAAGTAGGCATAGGCCAGTAGCTTATAATCTTTTGAAATCTGTGCTCCCCTTTTCTGTTTGCAGTGTCAATTTTGTCATACTAACTACATGTTTCGTATTCATTCAATAGAAAAGTCACGATGGGCAAAATCTATTCTTTTATGTTGATGTCCACAATAATATCACACCATGAAGAATGTCTAACATGTATTTGGAAGTTAGAATGAGACATTTCGTGGTGGTTTTCTTCTCTGATGTTCATGACCACCCTATGGGACATGTCACCTTATCGGCTCCATTTTACAGACAGGAACACTGAGCCTATGAGACCGGTAAAGTGGTTTTCTCAAAGGCACACATCCAGTAAGCAGCAGAACAAGAATTTAAACTAAATGAGTCTCTGGAGAGCCTTATGCTAAGTGAAATAAGCCAGTCAATGAAGGAGAAACACCACATGATCTCACTCATGTGGATAATAAAGATCATTATAAACTAATGAACAAAAAGATAGATACAGAGGCAGTAAAGCATCAAACAGACTGTCAAATTACAGCAGGAAGGTTAAGGAGAGGTGGGGTACATAAGAGATCAACTGAAGGACTTGTATGCATGCATATAAGCATAACCAATGGACACAAGACACTGGGGGGTTAGGGTATGCATGGGAGGTGGGGGTGGGGGGAGACAATGGGAAGATATGTACACATGTAATACATTAATAAAAATAATTTTAAAAAATAAATCAGGTGAGTCTCCATAGCCAGCATTCTTAACCATAGTTTAAATACTCATTTGAAAAATGTGGGAGACACCTTCATTTGGTTGGCAAATCCTGGTTGGAGACATTAGGCTTTTCATGGGATGGATGAGATAATGTGTGCAGAGAAAACACACAGTGCTTGGTGCTCTCAGCAAATGTTACTCACAAGGATAATGAATGTCATTGATCTTGACTGCCATTGTTAAAATAAAAAAGTGATCTTTTTATGATTACTGAAGAGATTGGGGACCTAGATGCCAATAGCTTTGGAATGATGGCCTGGGTCACAAGGGTGAACTGGCTGGATGAGGATGAGACCCTTGGCATTGGCATTCGTGGTCATGAAGTCAGTGTCTTGGACCTTGGGCAGCAGTGGGGAGCAGCAGAAAACAAGATGGAGGGTCCTTTGATGGACAAGGGGAACGGAGTGGTCAGTTTGGTGTCATTGATGACCACTAATAGTAGCATCATGATCCAGAGAGGACAAGAGCAGAAGGTAAAAGTCAGGTAATTCTCACTCATGAGTACCTTCCTAGGGCCTGGCAGGACTCTTTTAGGGGCACTTGAGAGGGGTAGGAGCATGGAAGTTTCTGTTCTGCTCTCTCTCTTTAAAATATATTTTTTATTGATTTCAGAGAGAGGAAGGAAGAGGGAGAGAGAGAAACATCAATGACGAGAGAGAATAATTGATCAGCTGCCTCCTGCATTCCTCACACTTGGGATCCAGCCCTCAACCAGGGCATGTGTCCTGACTGGGAATTGAACCATGCTCTCCTGGTTCATAGGTGGGTGCCCAACTGCTGAGCCACACTGATTGGGGCTCTGTGCTGTTCTCTTTCTTTCAAGCTAATCTGGCCTGGAGCCCAGTCATTATAATTGCAGACATTTCTGGTTTGTATGAATTTCCTCTTCCAGCCATGGGGTAGACAAGATGGCTCAGGGAATGTTCCTGATATGACACATGTTTGATATGAAATGCCTATGTGTTGAGTAAATGATAATAACAACACCCCTTGCTCCTTCCTCCTCCTCCTCCCTCCTCCCACATATATTTGCCAGTGCATTGCTGAGCCCACAAGTAAGGGATTTCTGAAATAAATAAATAAATAAATAAAATAAAAGACACTGCAAATTAACAAGCCATGAGCTGAAAGGAGAGGTGAGTCATCACGTGAGCAGAGCAACCATGGGTAAAATGACACAACCAAGTGCCTGAAGCTCTGAAGATTATTGATCTGATCATACAGATGATGAAAAAAATGGATCTGGAGCTTATGCAACTGCTTGAGATCCCGTCATAAACCTCAATTCCTGAAGCCTCCATACAATCCCTGAAAAGCTGCACTAAAAACAAAAACACGAACCAAAGACTGCAACTGACCAGAAATTGACTCTTGGTGAAATTTAATTGACAATAATACTTGTCTTCTCTGGAGTGTGATAGCTGCAATCCAGGTCTTTCCTCGTGTAAATCTAGTGTGTTTTATACCATTCCTGCTTCAGGAAAACTAAAGCCAACAAATGAAAGTGGCCCTATTTTGAGAACTGTCCCTGGTGTCAGAAACACCACGTGCACATTCTCTAAGGGGTCAGTATCTTAAACTCGGAGTCTTCAGGATGCTCACATGTTAACTTCAGACAAATATAAAATAATGGAAAACAACCAAATCCATGTGCAAGCAGGCCATTGTAAGGGTTGGTCAGCAGAAACAGTTAACAAAAGGTTTTGACCCTGGAGGTCTTCAGATGTTGGGATTATTAGATACAGAAGATATACTACCTAAGAATTTCATGCCTAAAGAAGGAAAAAATGGAATAAAAAAAATATCAAGGAGAAAGAGACTATCAATCATGACTTAACAGATTTGATAAAAGAATGAAAGGGAATTTCTGGAGATAAAATGTAATTATTGAAACTAAAATCCAATAGTTGGGTTAAAGGAAGGATGAATCATAATGATGATCTGACAGCTGGCAGGTATACATTACTAAATGCTCCACACTCTTTTTGATTCTTTGCAAACACATCCAAAGAAAGAGGAGTTGAATTAGAAGTCAGATCTAGACAAGTTAAATTACCTTAAGAAAGACACAGAGGTAGAAAATATGAGTGTGAGATACTGGTGTAGTATCTTAGATATAAATTATGGAACCCATCTGAGCCTCAGTTCCCTCAATTGTCAAATAGAAACAGAAGAGGCAACTTATTCAGAATGTCTAGGATTTGGTGTATATCATTATAGGACTATTTCTGTAGCTTAGGTTTATCAACAGTAAAAGAGTAAAATAATAAGAGAGAGACTGACTTGATCCAGCCTCAATGTTTTCTGGGTACATTCTTTTGGGATATTTTCTTGGCTTTTAAGAAAGTCTGTTATTATGGAGTTTTAGAAATTAGATGCATATTTACACAATTGTATTTCATTTCTTCACATTAGTTTTTATATCATACTAGTGGCCTATATGCATGGGGGTTTACCTCAGTCCAACCTGAACCTTCTCCAACTGGGGATCCCTGTGGGATCAGGCCTAAACTGGCAGTTAGGCATCTCTCTCACAATCTGGGAATGCTGGCTCCTAACCACTCACCTGCCTGCCTCCTGATCACCCCTGACTGCCTATGCCTGCCTGCCTGCCTGGCTGCCTGATCACCCCCAACTACCCTTTCCTAGTGCCCTGGTTGCCCCCAATGGCCCTCTCCTGCCGGCCTGATCTTGACCCTAATTGCTCTCCCCTGCTGGCCTGATTGCCCCCAACTGCTTCTGCCTACCTGATTGCCCATAACTGCCCTTCCCTGCCAGCCTGATCTTGCCCCCCCCAACTGCTCTCCCCTGCTGGCTTGATCATCCCTAATTGCCTCTGCCTGCCTGATTATCCCTAACTGCCCTCCCCTGCTGATCTGATCTCACTCCCAACTGCTCTCCCCTGAAGGCCTGATCTCACTCCCAACTGCCCTCTCTGCCTCGGCCCCCATCACCATGGCTTTGTCCAGAAGGAAGTCGGATGTCTGGAAAATGGCCAGTTGACCTGGTCTAATTAGCATATTACCCTTTTATTAATATAGATAGATTACATAGGATAGGATTGCTTAGATTGGGAGAGGGGAAAGCCTTTATCAGCAGGAGGAGATGCTCTTGGCAGACAAAATACATAATCCCTATATCTGGATTGATTGCCAGCCATATGCACTATACTGCCAAACTGGTCATTAAAAAATTGAACTGCTTTCTTTACACCAAATAACTGTTGTCCTTAAAACCCCTCCTCAGCCCACACTCAGGTTCTGCCGTTGAAGTTCACCCAGATTTGGTTCTGACTGGTGGGTTTTTCTATGCCAGTTAGCATTAAAAACTCCGCCTCCTAGGCAGCCATTGGTTCCTTGCACTTCACCCAGAATTGGTTCTGATTGGTTGGTTTCTATGCTAGTCAGCTTCTCCGAGCCTATCTCTGGGCCTGATCAGAGAGGTGGAACTGATCAGCAGCCACTCTCGGAGGCCTGGAGAGAAAGAGAGGCACCAGAGAGAAAGAGTGAGGCAAGGGCTGATCAATAGCTGCCACAGAGGTTATGGATCAGACCCTACTTCTCTCTTCAGGCCTATGTCTGGGCATGATCCACAGCTCCTCGGCATTTAGTGCTCCCAGCACTGACTGCAGGAATGATTTCCAGTTGGTCGGTCCTTTGGTAGTTACAGACTCTGAGTTTTTATATATTAGGATTATGTAAATGGCCAAAACCTCCCATGGCATGGGCAGAAATATCACTGAGGCTTTGCACAGCAGGTATCTTCAGCCCATCAGATCACATCATTCCCATGCATAGTAGGCCACATGCATTACTAACAAGTGATTTAATAAATGGTTGACCATTATAAATTCTATTAGTTAGAAGAACTTTTTTTGTTTATGCACTTTTAACATGTAGAATCCTAAAAAAATATAGTTCCATACTGGAATATTGCCCACTTAGTAGAATTGTTCTGGCAATTGATGAAACAACAGAAAATGAGTTAATTGTACATAATAGGTATTTTTCCCTTTCAGTTTGTTTGCAAACAAACAAAAAGAAAGAAACTCTGGCTTATTTAAACAGGAAATGAATTAAACAAGAAGCTCAGAATCGATGCAAAGCCTTGGAAAATGGGCAGGAACCAAAGTGGGCAGACTCAGGAAGTCCTGGTGGTGTGCTGGATGGGATGGTGGTTCTGGAGATGTGCAAAGATTCCAGAGATATTTTGGAGGTAAAATCCATAGGCTATGGTGACTGATTGGACCTGAGACTAAAGATGATGGATGTGCCTGAGATGACTCCGAAATTTCACAGCTCTCTGGAGGAAGACTCAGCAAACATTTTTAGCAATCGCCAGATAAATATTCTAGGCCAGTGGTCGGCAAACTCATTAGTCAACAGAGCCAGATATCAACAGTACAGCGATTGAAATTTCTTCTGAGAGTCAAATTTTTTAAACTTAAACTTCTAATGCCACTTCTTCAAAATAGACTTGCCCAAGTCATGGTATTTTCTGTAAGAGCCACACTCAAGGGGCCAAAGAGCTGCTTGTGGCTCATGAGCCGCAGTTTGCTGACCACAGCTCTAGGCTCTGTGGGCCTGTGGTCTCTGTCTGTGGCCTTAGACAACGGTAAACAAAAGGCATGGCTCTGTCAATCAAGCTGTATGGAAGCACAGCAAGCAGGCCAGATTTAGCCTTTGGGCTCGAGTTTGCCAGCTCTTGGTTCAAAGGGTATGAAGGTCATGGTCAGAATCGATGCAAAGCCTTGGAAAATGGGCAGGAACCAAAGTGGGCAGACTCAGGAAGTCCTGGTGGTGAGTTGGATAGGATGGTGGTTCTGGAGATGTGCAAAGATTCCAGAGATATCATGTTACATGGCTGGTCAGTGGCAAAGTCAGGATTTGAACTCATATCTTTTACTTCCAAGCCCGGGAAGGACCTTCCTGGCTGCCCGATGTGCTCTCCTCTTCTTTTCCTCCTGCAAGTCTCCCATGGAGGTGGCAAAATTTTCTTTTGCCAGCTTTTCTCACTTTCCCCACGGGCACTTCTCTGAATGATTTTTTAAAGAGCCAAATAAAAAGGGCAGAGTTTCTCAATGTTGCTTTTGTTCAGTACAATAGACTTTATATTGCTTTGTCCAGTCCCTAAGAAGTGGAACACAGGAGGTTGTTTTCAAGAAATTTGCATCCCATTTCCCTCTCTCCTCTCTTTTTTTTTCATCCTGACACAATTTTATCTGAGGGATAAACAGTGTTATTTCCTTTCTCTCCATTTGAACCCACATTGAATATTTTCTATTAAAATTTAAATAAGCCACTTTAGAGACAGATGAAGATAGGAGGCTGAATTGAGCTGATTCACTGGAATTTGTTCTGAGAATATAGCTTATTTTTTTCTTACAGCGCGTGCAGTTTCATAACAGACATTTTAGGTGGGCCAGCATCTTGCCATTCTATCCTTTCCCCCAACTTTTCCACCCCAAACTGCCAACTGCAAAAAAGGGGAAA
Organism: Lasiurus cinereus; assembly: GCA_011751065.1. Taxonomy (NCBI): domain Eukaryota; kingdom Metazoa; phylum Chordata; class Mammalia; order Chiroptera; family Vespertilionidae; genus Lasiurus; species Lasiurus cinereus. Next base: position 737,120 of record JAAGEH010000357.1, read on the forward strand.
ATGAGGGACACTAATTCTATTCCCCCTACCCCTTAGGAACGTAATTATATTATTCCAGGAAAATGCTGGAATGTGAAAATACATTGAATTCTCTTTGTGTGATCCGCAATCAGAACACATAGTCACAGAAGCTTGTTTGCTGGCTGATTTTCCAAATTTCTTTCTCTTTCTTTGACTGAAGTTGGAGACAGGGTGAAGGTATATGTCCAGTTGGATGGGAGGTGTGCAAGGAGAGGGCAGTGGGGTCAGAGGGCAGGGCGAGTGCTGAGGCAGAGCAGAGGCAAGATGATGGCCAAAGACCCAAGTGATAAAAGGAGAGGTGAGATGGCGTCTCAACCACAGCTATAAAGTCAGGGCACAGGGCAGAGAATTTAGCACCAACTGTATCATTCAGGCATGAATAAAGCCTTGGAGGGATGGGGCAGCATGGGAATTATTCTGGGTGAGCACTCTTCAAGCTGTGCTCTTGTGAATGGGTCTTCCAAGAGGAACTGGTTCCTTTGCCGAGTAATTTTGAAGATATTGATTCTTAGAAAGTCATATTGATAGCGATAATAACAAAAACAACGATAGCGATAGAAAATAGATATACAGATGATTGCGGACATAAACACTCACCAGTACCTCATCTCCCTCTCCATTTCTGGGTGCGCTGAGAGAATGAATTTCCCCTGCTGTTGAAGTTAGGTGAGGAGACACGTCTTGCTTGAGCTACTGAAATGTGAGCAGAAGTGGAGCGCCATTACTAGAGGTCACCTTTGGTTTGATTATGGAAATGAAGATGAGTCCCCACTCCAATGCTAACATGTGATGGAAATGTAGGGTGAAGAAGAAGTCACTTTTTGTTGTTCTCAGCCGCTGAGATTTTAGAGCTGTTTGCTATAGAAGCACAACCTGACCTATCTCACTGATAAAATAGCTGACATTTAATGAACATTTAACATATGCTTGTATCATTCACAGTATTTAACATGTGTTAACACACTAGCTGATTATTACTGGCTCAGGTATCTCTAGATGTAAATAAATAAGGAGTTAAAGAAATCCATACAAAGTAAAGCAATCTGTGTAAGTGGATAGAACAATAGAATCTTCTTATTTCTCCTTGCCTTATTTTTGCTGTAGAAATCTTGGTGTCTTATGGGACATAACCAGATAACACATGTTGGAAAACCGTGGCCTGAAACAGGCTCTACTGTCCGAAGCTTGAGACAAGGCCTCAGGGAGAAGAGAATCCGTTCACAGTGGAGAGAACAAGTTAAAAACGCTGAGAGCTTTGCCTTTTCTTATTTCCAAAGCAGAGCCTGGGGTGATTGGTTATTTTTCATCAAAGCATGACTCTGACTCTTGGCTAACATTCAGTATTTCAGGGGTTGGAATGCAGTCATGAGGAAGATGCGGGCTTGTAATTTTGGTGGATCCATCTTCCTAGAGGAAAGCTATCAGAATAAAATTCCTCATCTATTGGATATTTAGGGGAACCACTAACACTAAGAACAAGCGTTATGTCAGTATGATCTTGGGGAGGTGATGGTCTTGTGGCTAAGGCAGCCTGGCAGGTCTTGCTTTATCAGTTAATGGGGAGATGGCTGGAATGGTCATGTGGTGGAGAATATCTTTCAGAGAATCCAGGTGGCTAATTCTATGTGTCATTTTAATTGGGCCACCCGTGCCCAGGTTAAACATTGAGTTATCTGTGAGGGTGTTTCTTTTTTATGTATCTCTCTCTCTCTCTCTCTCTCTCTCTCTCTCTCTCTCTCTCTCTCTCCCCTTCCCTCCCTCCTTTTGTTTTGTATTATGAGAAAGAGAGAGAGAGAATCATCAATGATGAGAATCATTGATCAGCTCCCTCCTGCACATGCCCTTGACCAGAACTGAACCCAGGACTCTTCAGTCTAAAGGCCGATGTTTTATCCACAGAGCCAAACCAGGTAGGGACCTCTCTCTCTCTTTTTAAAAAAAATATTTTTATTGACTTCAGAAAGGAAGGGAGAGGGAGAGAAAGATAGAAACATCAATGATGAAAGAGAATTACTGATGGATTGCTTTCTGCATACTTCCTATTAGGGACTGAGCCCACAACCCAGGTATATGCCTTTGACTGAATCAAACTTGAGAGCCTTTAGTCTGCAGCCTGACACTCTACCCACTGAGCCAAACCAGCTAGGGTTACTTATTTCTTTTTATCAGGGAGGAAAATATTTTATAGATGCCCCAACTTCCCTTTGTGCCTCACTGCCCAGGGCTGCATCACATAGCCATGCCTAACGGAGCCCCTGTCAAAAGGAATAGAATCACCTCTATTGGTTTGGACTGACCAGTATCATTCCTTGGGCCTAGGCTGGAACCATCTTCTTTGAGCACATGGAAAGATTAACATAACCCACAGTGGGGATTTTTTCTTAAGGAGGCAGGAACAGAATATCTGCTGTAATTCACATTTGTTTCTCAAACTCCAGCAGACTGTCATCCACTTAGTAGGTCTTTTGAAGTAGCCGTGGCAAGAAATCCCCATTCTTGCCCTAGCTGGTTTGGCTCAGTGGATAGAGCATTGGCCTACAGACTGAAGGGTCTAGGGTTTGATTCCAGTCAAGAGCACATGCCCGGTTGCAGGCTTGATCCCCAGTAGGGGGTGGGCAGTTGGCAGCTGATCAGTGATTCTCTCTCATCATTGATGTTTCTCTCTCTCTCTCCCTCTCCCTTCCTCTCTGAAATCAATAAAAATATGTTAAAAAATAAATCTCTATTATTTCTTGTACTTTGAACTGCCTGCCAACATCTCTGTTTAGATTGCCATCAAACTGTCAGAAACCAGGAGAGAGGCATGGCACAGATTTTTCCTCACTGCCTTCAGAAGCAACCAACCCTACAGACACTTGGATATCAGACTTCCAGCCTCCAGAACTATGAGATAATACATTTCTATCATTTAAGCTACTCACCCCCAGATTGTGCTGCATTGTTACACTAGCCTTATCAAACTAGTGCATTTGCCATTGGTACGAGGTAAAAATCCTGATCACTATTACAATACACAAGGTCATACAGGATCAGTTCTTGCCTGTTTTCTAGCATATCTCACTGTTCCATCCTCCAGAGAGGATCTAGAGCAGTGGTTCTCAACCTTTCTAATGCCGTGACCCTTTAATACAGTTCCTCATTTGGTGACCCCCAACCATAAAATTATTTTCATTGCTACTTCATAACTGTAATTTTGCTACTGTTATGGATAATAATGCAAATATCTGTGTTTTCCCATGGGTTTAGGTGACCCTGCTAGCAGTTCTCAACCTGTGGGCTGCGACCCACAGGTTGAGAATCGCTGCTGTAGAGCCTAAGACCATCGGAAAACACAGCTATTTACATTGTGATTCATAACAGAAGCAAATTTACAGTTATGAAGTAGCAACAAACATAATTTTATGGTTGGGGGTCACCACAACATAAGTAACTGTATTAAAGGGTTGCGGCATTAGGAAGGTTGAGAACCACTGATCTAGGCACAGCTTAGAATAGGTCTTTGAACACTGCCCATAGTCCTTCATTGTCTTGTTGCATCACATTTTGCCTTTGAGAGTCAGCTCAGCTGTAATCTCCTTGGAGAGGCCTCTCCAACGCTGTCTGTCCAGAGGGACTTCCATCTTCTGTCCTTCCCTGGCACCTTTATAGGCCAGCACTGAAGCTTTCCTTTGATGGGATTGCTTTGGTCTCTGTTTTATGACTGTGCTTCTCTGTGTAGACTGACTGAACATTCAGAGTGAAAACGTGTTCCTACTCACTTCTCTCCTCACAGTGTCAAGCCCAGGGAAACTGGCTTGTGAGACCCAAGAATCCTTGCTGGGATATTCCTAGACAGCTGGGAAGTTGAATATGAGCCAGTAGAAAGTGGACTGGACAAGGGTGGTGAGAGCCCTACCCAGCTTGGCTCAGTGGATAGAGCATCAGCCTGTGGATTGAAGGGTCCCAGGTTCGATTCTGGCCAAGGGCACATGCCTGGGTTGCAGGCTCGATCCCCAGTGGGGAGGCATGCAGGAGGCAGCCAGTCAATGATTCTCTCTCATCACTGATGTTTCTATCTCTCTCTCCTTCTCCTTTCCTCTCTGAAAGAGTGGTGAGAACCTGGGGTTTGTGTTTTGTAGGCTGCTACCTTGCTGGGTGACCTAGGGCCAGTTCCTTAATCATCCTTGTTTCTGCATTCCTACCTAAAACGTGAGGCAGGTGATCAGGTGATCTCTAAGGATGCCTTAACAATGTTGAAAAGGAATCTTCTTCTCCCAGAGATAGTCTTTCGTGGGATTATCAAAAGCAGCAAAGTGAAAGTTTAAGTTTTAATGAAAGAATTTCAGACAGACTTACGTCAAAGGCCAATGTTTCCTAACCAAACAGTCCGCTCATGTCCTCCCTTATCCCCACAGAAGTGGCCACTTTCTTTGGCTTCCTGACTGTAACCCAAAGCTGAAAGGCCAGTGTCTGGGAGTGTAGTTGTAATTTCGGTTGTAAAACAAATGGCCCTGAAGTAGGATGACTGGCCTTCTTAGGACCACCCTCTCCTTCGCTGGCAAGGGTTTCCAGGGCGGGTCAGAGGGAGGCTGCCTGAGGCAATGCAGCACCCTCCAAAGTGATACCTGCAGAACCTGAATGGGCAAGCGCCCCAGGCAGAAGGCAGACCTTCCCACTGCACCCAGGACCTCCTCCTCTTTTCTCAGCACTTTCAGTATCTCCAGACCAAGGAAAGGCTCATGGATCTCTCTAGTTTAGAATCAACTGAGCTCAGGGTCTCCAATGCAGGCACAGGTTCAGACTGCCAGTGAACTTGGTTTTATGATAGAAAGAAGCAAAAATATGTTCACTTCTGCAATGGTGCCACATTGTGTTGGTTACTAAGTTGTGGTGGATTGACATGCCTGTCACATGCCTGTGCCCCAGGGTAGAAGAGTGATGCTGCAGGCATGAGGTTCACCCCCAGAGCCAGGGAGGGAAAGAGAGGGGGCCGCCCGCCCAAGCGCCACATATTTGGTTGTTCTAGCTTATCAAGACCTCAGTCCCAGCAGGATCGACACTGTCCAACTCTAGGGGCCTCTGTCCACACCACGGTGCCTGTGTACTGTCCCCTGGTGTCCTGAGCTGCAAATAGTCGGTGTGGTCACAGGTGGTGGTCTGGGTCCTAGCTCTTCTGGAGTCCACACGGGACATTCTTGGCTGGGTTTGGTTAGTGAAAGCTCTCTTCACTTCAACACTCTTCTTTGAGGTATCTCTATCTGGACAGCCTGGGACATCACAGAAAGTGTTCCCATGAGCTGAACAACTAAACACGGCTGTGTGTGTATATAACATAGATGTGTTTTTCTTCTTTCTTGAGATATTTTGTATAATATTTGACTCATTAGCTTGTGCAAATCACTTGGCCTTCATGATCCGTAATGGTCTTGTTGTGAAATTAGTATAATGATGCCTTATTACCTCTCACATTTTACTTTTCACAGAGGCATTTACTTATCTTGCCTGATGTCTTTGACTCTATTCTAATTTAAAGTCTTTGACTCAGTGATGTTACTTCTAGTTTTAAGATGCACAATTTGTTCAAATAAATTGTGTCTTTAGTTTTGCAAAACAAAATTAAGTTAGCTGACTCTAGTGGAAAGAAACCCCTATTTAAACTCTGCATTGTCACAGGTCTGGTGGCGACAGCCTTGGACTTCTCAAAGGCTCCGGTTTAAATAATAATGCCAGTGATATTTCTTTTTAGGTTGTCCTGCATCTTTTTTCTTTCTTTTTTTTCTTTTTTAATATATTTTATTGATTTCCCACAGAGTGGAAAGGAGAGGGATAGAGACCTAGAAACATCGATAAGAAAGAAACATCGATCAGCTGCCTCCTGCATGCCCCCCACCGAGGATGTGCCCGCAACCAAGGTACATGCCCTTGACCAGAATCGAACCTGGGACCTTTCAGTCCACAGGCCGATGCTCTATCCACAGAGCCAAACCAGTTTCGGCTCTTTTTTTCTTTTAACTTGCACTTTCATTCCCCTTACAATAACCAGGGAAATTGATATAATCATTTTATCTACAAGACAAGAATATTGACACTTGGCAAGAATACCTAATCCTTCCAAGTTCATCCAGAAGCAAGAAGCTGAGTTAATAACTAGAACAAAGTCTTCTGACTCCCATCCAGCACACTTTTCACCTCAGAGAGGATCACATTAGCCACATCTTGGCATTGTTTGATACTTTATCTCATCAACAAGTCACAAACATCTGAAGCACCTGCTACTGGAGCCCAGATCCTCTGATAAACGTTGGATAACCCCAATCCTGTCCTGAAGAAGTTCCCAGAATAGTCAAGATAAGATTTCTGCAGAAACAGCTCCAATGCAAAGCAGAACGTAGACAGCTGAGAAGTTAGAAAGTGCTCAGATCACAGAGGGCCTTTGAGTGCCTAGTTATGGAGCTTGGCATTTATGAGTAGGCTTCAGGGAAACATTGAAAAAGTAAGTCCTGTGTCCTGTGTTCAGTAAGTTCTTCTTGAATAAAACCAAACCAAACCAAACCAAACCAAACCAAACCAAACCAAACCAAGCTAAACTAAGCATGGGAAGGACTTAGAGCAGGTGTTGGCATTGCTACCTCTCTCCACTGGAGGAAAATGGAGGAGGACAGGCAAGGTGCAGGGGCCTGTCCAAGACTCAGTGAGCGAGAAAACAGAGCTGGGGCATCTGAACAGGTCACAGGAACCCTCCTCAACCCCTTTCCTTCGTTTCTGTTGTGCAGATAAGATAGAAGTTGGCCAGGCAGGAAGACAGGAGCTGGTGGGGAACATGGGCTGCCCTATGAGTTGGTCACTAAGTTAAAAACATTCTTGGCTGGGTTTGCTCCTTCTCTGGGTCACATTGCCTGCAAGTCTGCTGGCTTATGGAGGCTATTTCAGTCCTGCCACTGTTCTGGCTGACCCTTTGAGAGTAGGCTTCATCACATGACTTGCTTGAGCCAATGGTAAAACATGACACAAGTAGTGTCTTGAAACAGCCTTGCATTCTGGGCATTGCAATCTCATGCCTCTGTCATTGCTAGCCCGGCATGTCCAGGCTAGTTCAGAGTGAGACGGTGCTGCAAAGCTGTGTGTCACAGAAAGTGGGCATGGGCGGGGTGAGAACTGAGCCCTCATTGAAATTTAAAGCACCATCTATCCTCATATCCATCCTATACACACCACCATGCCGCCTCTCCACAGTATCTATGATGAATCCCTTTGATGTCATGTAAGGCTCAACGTGTGAGTGGACCAAGCCCTTGACCCTAGTTGAACCCCCTCCTTTCTTTAAGTGCAGCCCAAACATCATCTCTTTCAGAAGACACTGAACACCTCTAATTCTTACCAATGGTTCTCTTCTCTGGGCACCTAGCGTAAGTAAAAATGGAGACACTGATTAATCTACTGCCTTTTGACATATTGTCTTATTTGAATGACTCATCCAAGAAAACACATAGCAGACAGGGAGTCTAGGGAAGAGGCGTGGAGAGTGCACAGGAGCCCCAAGTAGCTGGGAAGCCCTGGGGTGGAGAGATACCCACTGTAGATACCCAGAGCCTCTCCAAAGGTGGTTCCTTAAGAATTCCAAAAAAGTCTTATTACTATTACTTATTTCTTATGCCAGACAGCATGTAGTCTAGTCCTGAGCCTCATCCACAGGGCAGAAGATGAGAGATGTGATAGTGGGTAGATATTTGGTATGACAGTGAAGTTACATTTGTGGGCAACCAGGGCACTGTGTCATTGTCCAAACCATTAATAATACAGAAAAGACCAGTCAGTGTGGTCCAGTGGCTGAGCATCGACCTATGAATCAGGAGGTCTCAGTTCAATTCCCAGTCAGAGTATATGCCTGGGTGGTGGGATTAATCCCCAGTAAGGGGCATACAGGAGGCAGCCAATCAATGAATCTCTCTCATCATTGATGTTTCTCTCTCCCCCTTCCTCTCTGAAATCAATAAAAATATATTAAAAAATAATAATACAGAACATCCCTCCTTTGCTACTCATCTACATTGTTCCTTCCAGGTAGGTGCTATAGCTCCCATTTAGCAGAGGAGAAAACAACTCAGGAAAGAAAAAAATTGATTTGCCCCATATTACACAGCTGGTAAGAAATGCAATTCAATCCCAGGCCTGCTTACCTCAGAACTCAGGACTTCTCTGCTGTGCCACTTCAGACTGTACAACTACCTCATCTAAGTAGGACAGGCCTTTTCCCATGAGACCACACTGCCAGGTAGAGTGCCTGGTAGGGAAGGCGGTTGTCCAGAAGGATCCTCAAGGACAGGCATGTGTCCCTGGTTCCTCCAGTCCCACTATCTACATGTCACACCTGTCCAAGCTGCCCATAGCATTGACTGGAGGAACACAGTGGTACATGCTGGGGAGGAAGGAGCAGAGACTCTGACTCTGCTGTGTGACTCCAGGCAAAAAACAAACCTGCCTTGGTTTGAGCTACTTTATGAAAAAATGGAGTTGAGCAACATTTAATTCATCAGATAATGATTTGGTTTCCACTAAGTGAATGAATCAGAGTCAAGAGAGATGTGGGGAGGGGTCCATCTCTTTCTCCAAGGAGCACATGGCCCATTGAGGTCAAGAATACTTTCCCAGGTTCCTCAGACACACACTTGTGGCAACACAAGAGAGATACCTTTAGAGGGGGCTGGAGAGGAAGGGTGCACCAGATTATTGACAGATGGGAAAGCTTAGGGAGAGGTGGGTGTTTTTTTTAAAGTGGGATAAGGGTCTCATTTTATCTAAGCATTTTCAGAGTCTGTCCGAATTCCCAGGACATTGCCGGTCTTGACAACTGTAAATGAGGGCAAATAACTGAATGGCCTTTGTAACTACAGAAATGCTAGTTTCCATTATTTATAGGCTCATCCGGACAGCCAGAAAAGTAGTTTTATATTTTATATATTTTGTATTTGTATAGTTTTATATTTTATGTATTATGTATCTTCTATTTTCTTGACAAGAAGTCTGGCACACATGGGAGCACATCTTATTATTTGCTTCTTTTGAGTTAAGAGTAATTCTTTAGGATATGGGGGAAATTACAAAGGTGTGACTAATATTATGACCTAAAGATAATCAGTCTTAACATATTGGTATATGTTCTTCCCTGTGCTCAGACACACACACACACACACACACACACACACACACACACAGTCTAATGTTTTCTTTTTAACCATATATAGAATATGAATATGTTCAAGTAGGAAACTAATTGAGAGAATGTAGATTGCATAGTTTCATGTGACTTTTTGTATGAAAATGGAATCATAGTTAGATAAAAAGGGGAATAATATTTTAAGCTATAGATGTTTAAAATATGAAAATCATTGTTTTTTTCCAAATATAACCCTTCTTTTTTCTCTGCAAAAACAATAATGATATTAATGGCAGTGATAATAAATACAATTCATTAACCTTCCACCTTTTACAAGGCACTTCACACATATTAACTTCTTAAAAATCTCACCACAACTTCATAAATTGTACAATGTTGTCTTCATTTTAGAAGAGGGGGCTTATGAAGTTGTCAAATCTCTCAGCTGGGAACCTGGGCTTGTCAGCCTCAAAGCTAGTGCTCAAAGAACCTTCAAGGATGTTGGAGGTGTTCCAGAGGCCTCTCTCCACACAGGACTGAGACTCAGATCACTAAATGGCATAGGATTTTTTTTTCATGAATTTCTAGGGCTTTCAATGATGCGCTTTATTCTGTAGAGGATATAAGGGAGCTGGCAGTGGGCTGCTCCAGCCAGTCGTTGGCTTCTGTGCCTTTTAAAGTCCTGGTCTTACTTCTCTGACAATGTTGACTGTCTGAGTTGCAAAGAGTGTCCTGGTCAACAATCCCCATGGATCTTCCTGCCAGCAACCTGCATCATTTGCTAGTCATGTGAGCAAGCCATTTTGGACGTGCAATCCAGGCAAGACTTTAGATCAGAATAGGTCAACTATCAACCAGCTGCAACCACATGAGAAACCTAATAGGAGAACCAACCAGCTAAGCTCAGTCAATGCATGGGACCATGGAAGACAATAATACATTGTTTTTTGTTTTATTTGAGTGATATTTTGTTACACAGCCATAGATGATGATAGTAGTGACATTCAGTTGGGTTGAATTTCAGACCTAAAGAAAATATTCCAGGAAATTTTTCTCCAGCAAGTGGATTTGGGGCTTTAAATTCAAATTCCAATGTTAGAAAGGTTGTTTTTGACTATTATGTAACTGCTCACCTCCATTAAATGTTGACAGGGAGGATTTTTTCTGCATTAATATTGGTAAGAGGCTCTAGTAGACAGACATTTCGATAGGTTAAAGTTTTTAAAAAACGATTAGTGTATTAAAAAATGGGAAAAGCATAATGTCCAGAGCCAAGAAATTTATAAAATTTCCTGAATAAAGAAAAAAATGTACAGTGGTACCTCGAGATACGAGTGCCCTGACATACGAGATTTTTGAGATACAAGCTGTCGAGCGAGCAATTTTTGCTTTGAAATACGAGCAACATTTGAGATAGGAGTAATCACGTGGATTGGCCGGCTGCACACGACCCACCAATTTACCATGACTCGAGCATCTCATAGTTTCCCACGCCTCAAGGTTATGGAACGAATTAAACTCATATTTCAAGGTACCACTGGTATATATCTTGAAACTATATTAGGCTAATAAGTAACAAGGAATGCAGAATTTTCATAGGCAAATTATACTGGGTTGTATAATAACATCCTATATAATAAAAGGCTAATATGCAAATAGACCAAACGACGGAACAACTGATCACTATAATGAATACTGATCACCAGGGGCAGACACTCAACACAGGACCTGCCCCATGTGGTCAGTGCACTCCCACAGAGAGAGTGTCCCTCAGCCAGAAGCCAGACTCACTACTGGTGAGCACAGTGGTAGTGGCAGGAACCTCTCCTGCCTCCTAAGCAGTGATAAGGACCTCTCAGGGGAAGTCCAGACTGTGAGAGGGTACAGGCTGGGCTGAGGGACCACACCCTACCCCAAGTGCATGGGTTTTGTGCACTGAGCCTCTAGTGTTTATATAATAATATTCTGGGCCAGTAAACTGAGAGGCAGCTGACTAGCATTCCTGAGCTAATTTATATTTGGTCATGACATATTATTCTTTTTAAAGAGCCATGGACTAAGTAGCTGAATATCTTAATCAGGGTTTACATAGCTATTCAATACTGAGATTCTGTGACTTTATTTATTTTAAGGTTCTGATAATAATTTGCTGACTTCATGAAGAAATTTGTAAGTTTAAGTTTGAATGATCTGGGATATTTTTAAACAGTACTGACACTGTCTTGAAAGGCATGTTAGAATCCTCTTGTGAAACACTTATTCTAGAGCTGTGTGTATGGGTGCATGTGTGTGTGCATCGGTGGGTGTGGTTGGGTGGGGCACAAAGGAGAAGAGGAGTCAGTGGAATTCTTGCTGGGACATTTGTTTGGTTAGCAGTGCCAGGGCCTAAACTAGGGACCTTTGGAAGACCAGGATTGGGTAAAAATATTATGGGTATGATTTTAGAGAAATGGCGATATTTAGATGTTGATGGAGAGTAGATTTAAGTGACAACATACTAGGATGTGTAGAAACTGTGTTTAAATACTGTATTAGTTTACTAGGGCTGCTACAACAAAATAGCACAGCCTGGGTGCTTAAACAACAGAATGTATTATCTCACAGTTCTAGAGGCTAGAAATCTGACCTCTAGTAATTGGCAAGGTTGATCCCTTCTGAGAGTTTTGAGAGCGAATATTTCCCAGGCCCTTATTTGAGTTTCCAGTACTTCCTTGGCTGGTGTATCCTAACTCCAGTGTTCCCATGTCATTCTCCTGTGTGCATGTCTGTTTTCAACTTTCCCTTTATTATAAGGACACCAGTTATCTTGGATTAGAGCCTGCTCTAATAATTTTGTTAGCTCTGTAATGACCCCATCTCTAAGTAAACTCACTTTCTAAAATGCTGGGTTTTAGGAATACAACATATGAATTTTGGGAGAAGAAGCACAATTGAACTCATAACTTAGATCTCATGTTTATTTGGTACTTTATAGGATGGAGCTAATGAAGATTGCATGAGAAAACATGCTTACCTCCACCATTCCTTGTGGCTACCACTAATTTGCTGCCTTTAAGATATTCAGAAACAGATACTAAGCTAAGTGAAAGAAGCTAATCGCCTAACCCACATATTATATGACTCCATTTTTATTAAATGTTCCCAATAGGCAAATCCATAGAGACAAATTAGTGGTTGCCTAGGGCTGGGGTTGGAGGTCTGATGTGGATTCACTGATATTGGGTACAGAGTTTTGTGGGTTTTTGGGGGGGTGGCGAGAGTAATGTTCTAAAAAATGATTATAGATTGGCACACAACTTTGATTATAGATTTATATTGGAGCATACTTCATGTCTGGTGAATTTTCTAAAAACAATTAAATTGTATCTTTAAATTGGTGAAATTGTGGTTTGTGGCTATTCAAACCACATATTTCAATAAGGCTATTAAAATAAGTTAAGTCATAAACTGGGTATAAAGGTATTTGGGTGAATTTTAAAGTGTATTTCAATTCTGAGATTCTAAGACCCTGTATTCTATCATTTCTCTGGATCTCAGTTTTATTTTTATAAAAAAAGAGCATCACCTGATATCCTTATTACACCTTACAGAGCAGACTAGCTTAGAGCATGGGCTTAGGGAACAACAGCTAAATTTGAACCCAGCTCTTCAGCAATTTGGGGAAAATTATGGTACCTCTCTGAAGCTTAACATCCATAAAGGGATGAGGAATGGCAACAATAATAATAATTCTTTCATCATTTGACTAGCAAGAGAATTTAATATGATAGGATTCTACTAAAGGACTGAGCAAGTATCTGGCACAAGATATGTCACTTCAAGCTCACCACTAACTCTTGTCTTTCAACAACTGAGCTTTTCATTGTCAGTAACATCAGTTCCATTGATCACTCATTCTAAAATGACTTTTGGTATGTCCCCCTTTATAAGATTCTCTCCACTGGGGCTCACGTTTGGTGGGTGGGGGTTAGTGATGTCATCCAGAGTTTCCACCACCCACCATCAAGGCCCTGGAAGCATAGGTCAGACTCCAAGGCTCCCTGTGGCTCTGCCTCCCACCTTCTATGCCAAAGTGAGTTGGTGAACCATTCTCTGTTCTCATAATTCAAAAAAGCACACTTCCTGTCTGCCACACAAGTCTTCATTTCAAAGAGTTGGAGCCAGATTTGCAGACAAGCAGAGAGTTGGAAGACAGCAAACATTTATTAAGACACCATCAAAAGAGTGTGACCCTTGGGGTCCAAAGACCCGTATTGGAGCCCCAGATTTGCCATTTCTTTGCTAGGTCACTTGAGCAAATTGCTCCCCTGTGTTGAGTCTCCCCTTCCTCCTGTTCTAGGAAACAGGGTGGTAGTGGTTATCTAACAGGGTTGCCTGGGGGTTGAATGAGGTGCTCTGGGTAAAGAAGGTAGTTCATACTCTGACTCAAGGTGAACCCCTTGCCTTGAAATCCCCGGAGAAATGAGGCAGACTCTCACATTCTGAAAGCTTCTGGAAGCCAGTGCGTAAAGGGAAAGCAAGTAAAATCCACCCTTGAAAATCCCTTCAACTGCAGGACAGCCTGCCTGGTTTTATGTAGACAAAAACATTGCTTCTGCCTCATGACCGCTGGAAACAAAAGACAGGTAAACAGACATATGTTTTTACCCTGGAATCAGATTCATTGCAGGACAACATGTTCAGCACATTAGAAGAATGCAGGAGCTAACAGTCACTGAGCAGATAGGACTGGAAGAGTCCTGTCCTGGGCCTGCTTCGTGGGTGTGAATCCTGGGCCTTGTCCTCAGAAGGTCCTCGTATTCAGCTCAATGCTGTGCTGCTACCACCTTAAATATCCTAATAATTTTTGAAATATATATATATATATTTTTATTGATTTTTTTTACAGAGAGGGAGAGGGATAGAGAGTTAGAAACATCAATGGGTCCTGCACACCTCTATTAACATCAATGTTAATGGTCCTCTCTAGTTCATTTTTTTTCTCATCCCTACCCATTATGCTGTCAATGTGGTCAAAACTTTAAGTTAGTTCCCTCTCCTCCTCCTCATCTTCCTCTGGTTTTGTTGAATTCGGGTAAGGTAAATGTTTATGTGATGTGTCTCTGTAGTAGAATAAACATAGCATACAGTGTCTGAGTGCATCTTCAAGTGCACCTAGAGCTGTTGGTATAATCGTCTGCATTGGTTAGATGTGTAACTTGCTCAAGGTCACACCACTGGGAAGGGTTCAGATAAGGATTGGTATATTTATCTACTCTTGCGGATAGAGGAAAGAACCAGGAACAGTAATTCCAGTTCAAAATACACAGCTGTGGATGCCTAATAGGAGGGATTGGAACTAAACTGATGTGCCAGGCCGTGCTAACCCAGCAATCCATAATTTATTTATAATTAATCTCCCCAGTTATGTGCTTGCTTTCTGGCATGGAGTCCATGGGCTTTTCCTCATCACTGTATTTCCGGCCCCTAGCATAGTGCTTAGCATATAGAAGATGCTCAATAAATACACAGCGTCACAAAAAACATATACAGAATTTGAATAATTATTAATTCCAATGGGTTAAATCTGAAAAGAAAGAAATATCAGTGGAGCTATCAGTTGTTGAAATGTGCATAGATTTTTTCTTTGGGGGGGTACTCTCTATATTTATTAAATGAATAATATTCCTGCCAAGTTCTTCTCTCAGCATTGCTTTGGCCTTACTTTTTACAGATTCATACCCTTGATCCTTCTCTTCTATGAGGATCTGTCTCTTTGGCATGAGAATGTTCTCTAGCAATTTAACACCAGATTACATCAAGCAAAAAGCCCCAAGATCCTAACAAAGGAACCAAAACTTTGATGATGGCTCTTTTCATATGGAACTTGGCTGGTTTATGAAGTATGTGATAGCTGTTGGAACATCTCAGTCACCATTTTCATTCTTGCAGAGGTGGGGTGCCTTGAAAAGAGCCTTGGAAAAAGGACTTCTCTTTCAGGTTGCCATCTATATCTATATCTATATCTATATCTATATCTAAATCTATATCTATATCTATATCACCTATATCTATAACTATATCTATATATCTCTATCTCTAGATATCTATATCTATATATCTATATCTATGTCTATATATATCTATATATATTTTTTAAATTACTTTATTGAGGTACATTTGACATATGCAAAGCTGTACAACTTGGTGTACACAACTGGATGAGTGTAGGCATAAGAAAACACCTGTGAAACCATAACCATAATCTCTGCCATAAACAGCCATTCTCTTCAAAGCATTTCCTACCATTCTTTTTATTATTTTTGTGATAACTACACTCCACAAAAGAGCTCTCCTCTCAGCAGATGTGTAAGCATGTAATCCAGCTTTGTTCATGCTTGATGTTATTTTTAACCCATTAGCAGGGTTTCTCCACCGCACCTGGGACTTACCCTCCCTCGGTGTCATTGCTCCCTTATGACTTACTCTGCCCCAGAGACAATGTGCCAGGAAGGCCTACTGACTCTTCCTCCTCAACACCTCTTCCTCACCATTACCCGCCACTTCTGCAGCCCTGAACCTCACCGTTCTCCGTCCTAGGCTGATCCAATACACTCCCAGCACGTCTCCGTGCTTCCTTCCTGTAGAGTCCCTACACAGCAGTGGGGGGTGTCTTTCCCATACAGACCTCTAACCCCAGCATCCTCTGCTTCAAATGCCTCTCTGCTTCCTCCCTGCTTGGGGGGAACCTGGCACCTCTTAGCACAGCGCTGGAGGGCCTCACACTCTAGCCCCAAACTCAATTTCCAATTGGTTCCACAGTATAAACCCATTCTGGAAGCTCCCCCAACCTAGCCTTTCACACAGTGTACTGCTCAGGTGAGATCAATACCGGTGGGGAGGAGGGCTGAGGGGGCAGTTAGGTTGTGATGATGCAGGGCCACTGGTGGCATCCATCAACCCTACTGGTGGTGCTGGTAGCCATTGTGGATCTTGCTTTGAGCACTAGACTTCAAATGCTTCCAGAATTGTTCCTGGATGATCCCCAATGTCTAGGACTTGCTCCTGGGAGTGGGCTGTTCCTAGAATAGGTGACCTCTCTGCAACAGAGGTCACCCCTAAAGAGCTGGCAGCTGGAGGTGTCAGCCCTCCACACACACAGCAGTTGGGGCAACAAGGCCCTCCCTCCCAGAAGGAAGATCAGAACTTACCCTCCTTTTTCTTCTCAGGATTTGTGTTCCTTTTTTTTTGTATGTGGCTTCGGGCCTTTGTACTTATCTCTTCTGTTGGACATGCCCTTTGCCTACTGCTTTCCCCTTTGATCTAGTACTTTCTGTTTTCCTGTATGACTGATGTCACCTGCCGCCTCCTCTGGAAGGCCCATCACTCTCCCAGGCAGAGTCAGCTTCTTTTCCCAGGTTCTGTCAATGCACACGGCTCATGTATCCCACGTGATGAGCCTGGACGAGACGCTGAAGATGAATGAGACACAGTCCCTGCCCCCGACCTTCTGAGGAGATGTTCCCACCTTTGTGTCCCAGCAGGACTTGGTGATTTTTTTAAAATTATGGCCTCTACCATGTTGCTTATGTATTTACTCACTTGATCATTCATTTGTTCATGCACTGGGTAGTAATCCAGTCCTTGCCTTCCTGCGCCCAGCATTCTGAGAAGCATGGGGGATACTGTGGCCAATAGCCCAGTTTGCTGAAGAAGAGATATGCAATAGATCATAAAATCCGGCACAACTCCAGCTTACACAAAGGCTATGAAGACATTCATGGAGCTATGAGGCCTCGCAATAAGGTGACTGATTTTGTAAGGGGGGTCAGGGGAAGTGGACAGGAGAAGTAATGAGTACAATACAATTTGAAGAAAGGAGAAGCTGGGGCAGAAAGGTGGAAACATCTCCTCAGTAGGTCGGGGGCAGGGACTGTGTCTCATTCATCTTCAGCGTCTAGTCCAGGCTCATCACGTGGGATACATGAGCCATGGGCATTGACAGAACCTGGGAAAAGAAGCTGACTCTGCCTGGGAGAGTGATGGGCCTTCCAGAGGAGTCGGCAGTGGCATTCTGCCAGGGAGAATGCAGAATGAACACAATCCCAGTGGCAGGAGGGTGGGTGGAGAATGTGAAGAGGTGGGAGAACTTGGATGAGGGTGGAGGTCACCGTGGAATAAAGAATGGTAAAGGGTGTTGTTGTGCTGATTGCTTGTGATCATGTGACAATGTATTGCTTTTTAGAGAAATAAATTGTCACATGATCACAAGCAATCATTAAAGTGAAGTCATTAAAATAATTTTTAAGTGTAGGATTGAAATGATCAGAGGAGAGATCCACAAATACGTGCTGGCTTTTGCTCAGAGAACAGATTGGAGAAGGTGAGGATACCTCACGGGACTATGAGGAGGCTATTTTCAACAAGAAAGGCAGCTTGGAGAAAAGAGGTTAGAAATAAAGCAGTGGAGGAGAAAAAACGGACAAATCTTTTTTTCAAAAAAATTTTAATATATATTTTATTGATTTTTTTTTACAGGGGGAAGGGAGAGGAATAGTTAGAAACATCGATGAGAGAGAAACATTGGTCAGCTGCCTCCTGCACACACCCCACTGGGGATGTGCCCACAACCAAGGTCCATGCCCTTGACCGGAATCGAACCTGGGACCTTTGAGTCCACAGGCTTATACACTATCCACTGAGCCAAACCAGCTAGGGCAAAAGTGACAAATCTTGGGGTTTGCTTTGTATGTTACTGGGGAGGCAGAAGAGGGAGATGTCAAAGTTGCCTTGACATTCCCATTGATCCCTACGCTTTTTGGATTCTAATCAAGGGAAAATGATAGTCTTATAGACCATTCCTCGAAGATATATACACATATGCCCATATACACAGAGAATGTTGTTGATCATTGCAGAGGACACATAGAATTTCTGAAGCCTATTCATAAGCCCCAGGTGGGAAAAAAGACTATATCTTTTTACCTGATATGCCTCTAGATTCTATTGTAGAAAATAGCTTAAAATCTGGCTGACAGTCCATATTTGTTGAATTGATTAATACAAGTGGGAGAAGATGGAGGCTCTGGTGGTTAACTCTCCGCTCTTTCTGCTGCAGAGATAGGAGTTTTCATAGAAAAGCTGCAATGCACATATCAACCAACAACTGATTATTAGCTTGCACCACAGCATTGGGTGGAAAAGTCCACAAATGCATGTATGAGCCTCCAGGTGGTGGAAGCGAATAATTTTTAAAGTATTACGACTCTGAAGACCCAAGATTTGTCTGCAGCAGCTGTCTCTCAGGAATGCTAAGTACATTGGATTGCAGAATAAAACTGTCTGCCTTTATTTTATGTGAAGGAGCGTGCAGCATTTGGAGATGAAGTTCGTCTGCCTGTGGCTGGGCGGGTGAGTTAAATTAATGTCTTGAATCTCATGATTCATTTTTTTTTTTTTTTTACTTTGTAGAAGGAGCAGAAATGGTCATTGTTTTCCCAGACAGAGACTTAGAACAGAATCAGGCTTCTGCAGATAAGGCATTTCAGCAGGCCAGTGAAGATAAGAGGGGAGAGAAACGCAGAGAAGAAAGTTTGAAGAAAGATGTCGTTTACCCACATTAACGGAGGCTGGGTGGGCTTCTCCTCTCTGTGCTCTGAGCAGAGGGGTGCTTAAGATATGGGGAGAACTGCCATTGGAACCGTGGCCTCCTCCATGGGTCTTAGTGCTCACCTGGTTCCATCCTGTATGAGCAGGAATTCCTTCTGCTGTGCGCTTTGTGGAGAGTGTGTGGTTCCTTCCGAAGCTGCATTGTTCAGTAGCTGTGATAGCGCAAGTCCTGTACTGACTCTTCAGTCTATACCAGGAGTGGCTAGTAGGCCTACATTTGCATGACAATTCAATTACTTTACAGAACATAAGGACCCCAAGGCGGAATCTGGGGGAGAGGGTGGGGGGGAAGAAAGACAAAAAAAAAAAAAAAAAGAGCAGTGATTGATTATTAATGCCTGTCACAGAAAAAGAAAGATGAGTGGTACCCTGAAAGCCAAAAATCTTCAGTTTTTGTTACCCCTGAACCAGCTTGTTTGGTTAATTAGCTCCACTTATACTTATTTAGCATCTACTACGTGCCAGTTGTGCTCCTAGAGGCTAGAGGTGGTTATTTCTCTGTCCTCATTTTCCCTGCCCTCCCTGAAACATTAGGAAGTTGGCCACTTTTTCCTTCTTAAGATCCATCCCGACCCCCACCTTCACCCCTGCTTTGGGTCCCTGAAACTGCTTTCTCTCTTCACTCCCACCGTCCGTGCTATTGCTCCTCCATGTTCTCTTCTTCCTCTCTATCTTCAAATGTGGGAAGGCCCCAAGTCTTGGTCCTGCATCTCCTTTTCTTTCCTGTCTCACTCTAGATAATCAACTCCAATCCCATGTCTTCAAATGCCATCTCTATGCTAATAACACCCATGTTTGTGTCTCTAGCCACAAAGGGAAAATTACAGTGGTACCTCGAGATACGAGTGCCCTAACATATGAGATTTTTGAGATACGAGTCATTGAGCGAGCGATTTTTGCTTTGAAATACGAGCAACAGTTGAGATAGGAGTCATCGCGCAGATCGGCCGGCTGCACACGACCCATCAGTTTACCACGACTTGAGAGTCTCATAGTTTCCCACGCCTCAAGGTTACGGAACGAATTAAACTCGTATCTCGAGGTACCACTGTATATGACCACCTGGTACCTCACATCTTCACGTACATGTCTACACTGAACCTCAAGCACAATGCGGTTGAAAAAGAACTCTTGATTTCCATATTGCCTCCATCCCCCCTGAAAATAGAACCTCATGCATTGGCCAGATTTCCCATCTCAGTACATGTAACCATTGTACACTCGCATCCTCTTGGCGATGAGACAAGGTTTTTCTCCTTCCCTCATCACACCTCATCTACACCAGGCAACCCTGTCGGTTCTACCTCCCAAACTTCTTCCCAATCTGCCCAAGTCCCTCTCCCCCTGGCCACCATCCTGATCCCAGACCAGTCTCACTCTTGCCTGAAATACATCACTATCTCAGCTTCCGTCCTCCACATGCCCCCAATCCTGTCCCACCCCCCGAGTCCTGCACAAGAAGGAGAAGTTTTAATGGTAAATATTAATGCGATCTTGTAGATGGGTCCTTTAATATTCCCCAAGGGCTTGTCTGTGAAGAAAATTCAAACATCTTTCCAGGTTTCTAGGGCTTCTTCACTGAGACCTCGCTTTCTTCAGCCTCTCACTAGCCTACTTCCGGCTCCTCTGAAAAGCCGAGCCTGTCTCCTCCTTGGGACCTCACATTGTTTGTTTCTCTTTCTGGAAGAGTCTCCTCTTGATCTTTCTGAGGTTGCTTCTCTCTGGTCGTTTAGGTCTTAGCTTAAATTGTACCTTGCAGCATATCTATTTCATCTCTTGTTTGGATCACTGTAATCACCTACCTGCTGGCCTCTCTGCCTTCCTGTCTCCCACTCCCATCCCCTCCTCCACACTTGTGGTCTCAGCCTTACATGGTCTCGCTCCTGCTCCCCTCCTTTGACTCAGCTTTACATGGTCTCGCTCCTGCTCCCCTCCTTTGCTGGATTGCAGAATGTCTCTGAGCCCTTTCCCATGCCATTCTTCCTGTCTGGTCCTCTCTTCCGTCCTTCCTTCTGGTTAACCTCTACTCCTTCTCTAAAACACAATTGAGGGAAGTGTCGTCTTAACCTGGAAATGCTTTTCTGATGCTCTCCTTACCTGAAGTCCATCCACTGCTTTCTGAATTGGGCCGCTGAAAGCACTTGGGAACTATTTTATTATGTTGTTACTTTCCCTTCCTTCCTTCCTCCCTCCCTCCCTTCCTCCTCCCTCCTTCCACCCCCCCTCTCTCTCTCCTAATTTACTCCTGATGGTCCCTTGGAAGCAGGGATAATATAAGTATGTTTGGGTTTCTCTTCATCCCCAGCACCAAGCACAGAACTTGGCATTATAATAACATTGCATAAAGTTCTACTTACAGGATTTCTGGAAAATGGCAGTGGGATGGCATTTTGCTGGGGGTGGATCCTAGCCCATTTTCTACCCAACTTTAGAACTGAGTGAAGCGGACCTTCGGGAATAGAGAGAATGAGGCAGCAGAGGAAGGAGCTGTGCTAGTGTGTGCATTGGGAAGGACTAAGGCCGGTGCTCTTGGTGTCGCTCTGTGAGCATGGACTCTGCATGCCACAGCAGCTCAGCTCTGAGGGGTTGATCAGAAGGCCATAGAAAGGACAAGAACCAGTTGAAGCTGGAAATGGATGCGAAGGCCGGGGAAGGTCCCAATCTGCAGGAATGATCAGTGTGTTCAACCTTGTCATGGTTGCTTCCTTGACTGGGCTGGGAACTGCCTTTCACATGCAGTGGGTTCTAACTGGCATGTTTCCATTTAGGGACCCTGACCACCAGGCCTGATTAAGCCAGGAGGAGGTGTCCAACTTCACTAGGGCCAATGGGATTCCCTCTCTCCTAGAATTCAACAATTAAAGTAGAAAACACATAGTCTGGACAGTGAGAAGACTGACTCAAGCTATGAGGGCATCTGCCTAGCTAAGGATTCCAGTGACCCACCCCTTAAGATTGCGGGGCTGAGAACCACAACATCATAATCACATGGCAGGACACCTGCACAGAAGAGCACGGGGCATAATAACATGCTGTGAGGTTGGGGGTGTGGGGGTGGTGCTTGGGACCTGCCCTACCTGCACACGCCCTGCTGGCCCTGCAGCATTCTAGCACGGCTGCATTCCTGGCCTCCGACGTAACACTGGTTCTCTTGCTTCCAAATTTGGGTGGATGCAATAATTGCACTCTCTTCTTTCCAACCAACTCCGTCTGTCTGACGTGGGGGGAGGTCTGCTCTCTCCGTCCCAAGCAGCTTCCCAGGGATACAGGGGGGTCCTCCTGTCCCACTCCTGCCATTGGCCTGAGGTCATTGTCCTCAGAGTGCGATCGGAAGGTTGCTGGAACCAGACTTCCTTGATGTGATTGTGCTAATGCAGCTGATTGAGCTTCTTGCAGATCTGTGGAATCTTAATTTCTGCGGAATGAACAGGTTCCCCAAATGATGAGGGCTGTTGGTCTTAAGACTTTCGTGGGGCTGGAAAAAATGCTGAGTTTCGGCTGGAGAAGGAGTGGTTTCCTGCTTCTGCTGCAACGCTTCCTAGCTGGGTAATGTTGGCCTGTCAGCCCTTGAGAGGAGGAAATTTATTTTTATTTCTATGCACATCTAGAACATAGGTGGTTCTTAACTCATGGGTGAAGATCTTCTGCATGTGCGGAATGAGAGAGCTCAGGGAAAACACCTGCCTGGTGTCCTATACATGGTAGGCACCCATCAACTGTCGTTCTCTTCCACTCCATTTAAGAGGGTGTCTTGTCATCTGTGAGAAACTTGAGTTGGGACACCGCAGAAATGTGGACAAGATGACAGGTGCACAGAGATTTTCTGAGACCCTGAGGTGATAGGTTCTTTCAGGGAAGTACATACCCCCCCCCCTTTTTATTCTGCTCGCTATGATTGTCTTTTCTTGTCCCGGTAGTTGCCAACCCCATAAAGGTCAGCTGAGACCAATCACAGAGGAGAGGGCTATGGCTGCCAGTGTGCCACCTGGAGGTTGGGAGGCCACCCGGGGATGCCAAGTCTGTGTCCCAAGGTGGAAGGACATTGTGGCTGTCATCGGGGTAGGGGACATAGGTGGTTATGTTGGGGGTTTGAGCTGCTGGCCATGAATGAATGAATCCCGATCTTAACATTTGATCCTCTTGGGGAAAGTAGCTGATTTCTCCTAGACTCAATGTTTTTGTCTATGAAAGGGCCATACAGAACCTTCTCTCTCTACTCTTAGCGTTCCTGTGAGAAGAAAGAAGGTGATGATATATATAACTATTGTCTCTCCGTATAGACCATATGATGATGCTTTCTGTTCCAAGTGTGGTCCCCCCACAAGTGGGGTAGGCTCCCCGAGGAGCTTATTACAAATGCAGAATCTCAGGCTCTCCCAGAGTTCCTGAATCAGCACCTCGTTTTCACAGAATCCCTAGGTGATGGCAAGCGCACATGAATGTTTGAGAAGCAAAGACTAAACAATTAAATGGAAGTTTCAGTTCTCCAAACACTCTTTCCCCCACTAGAGAGCTCCTGCAGAAAAAAAAGGAATGTGTTTATTTATCTCTGTTTAATACCTCGAATGTAATTGACCCTTCCCTAGTGTTGAGTGACTTAATGACTAAATAAATGAAGGGATGATCTCACTCTCACTCACTGCTTGGAGCTTTTTAGCAAATCTCTCTGCTGCCATAATAGCAGGATGTGTACGTGGCGCGCACAGCTGCCTCCCAGCCAGCTGATGCCAACCACAGATGCAGGCGTTTAGTGTGTGATTAAGGACAGGGTAATCCACTTAATGTGGGTTGTGGGAGAGATCTGGCAAGAAGCAGGGGACAAGGGTTGGATTTTAGTTTCCAAAGATAATGTCTCCCCCAGTGATTTCAAGCCCTCCATGACTTGGATCACACACAGACAGACATCAGCCTTCTCCAGAAGGAATGCTGTCAACAGGACTCTTCCGCCCTTTCCTAGCAGAATCGTGACGGTAATAGAATCTGTTCAGGTGTTCATATCACCTTGGGGAGAGGCGGGAACTAGTCTAGCTAGGTCTCTGTGGGGCTGAGACCAACTGCACTTGCTATCCATACAGGAGAAATAGGTTTGTGTTTACTAGATTTTACCACCAGCTACGTTAATGAAAGAATTAATCTATCCCATCGTTGAACAAATACTACAGCGCTTGCCTTGGGGGTTACCATAGTGAGCACACTAGCGTTCCCTGCTTCCAGCAAGGAATGGCCAGCTGGT
This sequence comes from Lasiurus cinereus, assembly GCA_011751065.1. Classification (NCBI taxonomy): domain Eukaryota; kingdom Metazoa; phylum Chordata; class Mammalia; order Chiroptera; family Vespertilionidae; genus Lasiurus; species Lasiurus cinereus. The sequence goes on from JAAGEH010000357.1 coordinate 761,155, forward strand.
GAGGATGGAATAGGAATCCGGCAATTACAGGGAGGTTTGAGGAAGTACAGCCTGATAGGGGAGCGTGTGGCAGGCACGCCTGGTGAGGGTGGAGCGGGTGGGGAGACAGTTCCTGCAGGAAGCGACCTTTAGGCTGATACTCAAAGGATTAGGAGGGGTGGGGACTTTGGAATAGGCTGAAATGAAGCTGGTGCAAAGAACAGCAGGGATCAAGGCCTAGAAGCGAGAGAGAGTCTGCCTCGAGATGGACAGAAAGCAGTAAATGGGATGCATGGCTGGAGAGTCTGTGTGTGGGCTGGGTGTGGATCTGCATGTGAGATGCAGAGTATGATGGACATGAGGCCAGAGAGTCAGCAAGGGTGGGACCCCACGGGGAGCTGTGAACCCCGCTAAGAAATTCCCACTTTATCACAGGTCAGAGGAGGAGAGCTTTGACAGTGGGTCTGCCACAGTTTCCAGTTCCCTAAGGGACCGCTGGGCTCCTGTATCACTGTGGTCCAGGGGAAGAGATTTGTCTCTGGTCTTCATGCCTCACCCTGCCCTCCCGTGACTCCTGATCTGAACCGGGTGCTTGCTTCTGGCTGTGCATCCATCCATTTTCACCACAGGAGGTCCTAAGTGTTGCCTTATGCACACACGCCCTCTCAGAACAGTGTTTCTCTACCAGGACTTCATTAGTTCCACACTCCCAGTGGCTCTGCTTCCTGTCTAATATGAGAGCCTTCTCTCTGTGCTCACTCTTTTTTCGAGTCTCCCCCCTACCCCCTGCCTGGCAGGTCAAGGTCAGATAAAGCACTGCAGCTGTGGGTCTGAGCTGCAAACAGTTGCCCCGCAGGACCTCAGCAGCAGCACCATGCCCACTGCCCTGGCAGCAATAAGTCAAGTCAGTTCTGTGCAACGAGTTTATGCACACCAGTGTACCACCCCCGTTTGGAATGTGCCTTCATTGTCAAGGTTCTTACTATGAGCTGGTAGCACCGGAAGGTTTTTGAGAGTCAGGGCAGCCAGAACACAGGGTTGAGGGTCAGAAGAGATGGTCTGACTTGAGGCGCCTCTCTACCTTCATTCTGTATTGGGATGAGTCGCCCAAATCTTGGTTTCCACAACTATCAACAGGGACAAACCCGGGCACTCCTCCTGCCTGTTCTCCAGAAAGATCAAACCCAGTCTTGGAAAGTGCTCCTAAAATCCTCGGAAAGAGTTGGCTTGCATTAGCCCTGTGGGCATTTCCGGCTTCCTCCCTGGCCTCTCCACCTCTTTGTGGTGAGGCCCAAGATCGCTAGGACCCGGGAGTTAGTTGTGCATGTTTTGCCTTCCACAAGTAATCACTACTTTCTTGTCTGAGACTTTAAGATCATGTTTCGATTTAGCATCACTCCTGCTCTGTATCATTTCATGCCCAACCCAAGGAGAAACGGGTCCTCCGAATGTAAACATTGTTTTAGGTCATAACGGTGGAGACCAGGTAATTTTTGGTGACACAACCCACTTTGAAAGATTTTCTTTCTGGCAGACCTATGGCATACCCCATCAGTTTGCTCCCCCTGGGATATAATTATCTCACCAAGGTATTTTTGTAAAATGTTAACGAACAATATTAATTTCCAGTTCATTTTAGAGCTCCTGTTTTCTTCTAATTTTTCCCCCTCGGGAATCTTTAAAGATAGATAGATAGATAGATAGATAGATAGGTAGATAGATCAAACAAAAGAGTGAGTGATTGTCCCTCTTCAAACAACTGCTTTCCAAAGTCCAAAACACTGACATCAAAGCACAAAAAGGAAGATAAAAGGTCAAAATATAGTGTTGAAAATGGAATTTAGAGGCTTTCAAAAACGCAATGCAGCTGATCCTCATACTCTCCTTTTATGTCCATTATATGTGGTGGGAATTCTTCTCCTGTTGACAAGACCATATTGGAATATCTAGAACATTTATTTATTTATTTATTTATTTATTTATTTATTTATTTATCTATCTGTTTATTTATTTATTTATTAAATATATTTTTTATTGATTTCAGAGAGGAAGAGAGAGGGAGAGAGATAGAAACATCAATGATGAGAGAGAATCATTGATTGGCTCCCTACTGCATGCCACCTGGGGATCAAGGTCGAAACCTGGGTATGTGCCTTGACAGGGAATCGAACCTGGGACCCTTCGCTCTGCAGGTCGAAGCTCTATCCAATGAGCCAAACCAGCTAGGGCAGAATCTCTAGACACTTCTATCTCGGTCAACCTGAAGACAGCATAAAGGATCCTTCGGAAAAGATAGGACCCTCACTGACCGTGCCCTCCCTAAAACCTTGTCCAAACAGCCCTCCCTCCCCCATCACATGCCGATGGAGCTTCTTTCTCTTTGCTTTTAAGTGGCACTCATTTCTTTTCCCACCATTTTCCACTTGTTCTACTTTTGTCGTTTCCTTATTGATCTCCCAGAGTAGACCACAAGTTCCCTGAAGTCAGGGGCTGGGTCTCATTCACCTTGGCACACTGATGATCAACTTCTAGATAGGGGCACTGTTTCCTGGTCACCCAGAGGCCCCTCAGCCACTCATCCGCCCTGGCCAAGGTGAGTGCCACAGACTCCTAACTGGATTTTTCTGACTTTAGTTTACCCGATGTGTACACCATCCTTTCCATGGGAGCCAGGGAAGTTTTTAAGAGGTGCATCAGATCAATTCTTCCCTGCTGAAACCCTCCAATATCACTCAAGTCCTCGGGGTGAGTCCAGACTTTCCCTTGGCTCAGGGGCCCCTTCATCACCAGGACCTGACTTAGTTCTCTAATCTCATCTCTTTCTCCCTCTCGGCCAAAGCTCCAGCCAGCAAGCGAACCATGATAATTCTTTTCATGCATCCAACTGACATTTACTGAGCACTTGCTATGCCAGCTACTTTCTGATCACTCAGTCTGCATTCCTAATAAGCCACATACCCCACATGATGTTGTTTTAAAAATATATTTTATTGATTTTTTTTTTACAGAGAGGAAGGGAGAGGGATAGAGAGTTAGAAACATCGATGAGAGAGAGACATCGATCAGCTGCCTCCTGCACGCCCCCTACTGGGGATGTACCCGCAACCAAGATACATGCCCTTGACCAGAATTGAACCTGGGACCTTTCAGTCTGCAAGCCGACGCTCTATCCACTGAGCCAAACCGGTTTCAGGTCACAGGATAGTTTTTATTATTCCTGTTTACAGATGAGAAAACTGAGACTTGGAAAGAAGAGAAGGCACGCTGCAGGCCAGATAGTTAGCTAAAGGCACCTCAAGGATTATCATTGGGTCTGTGAATCCTGGGCCTAAGATTCCATCCCCCACATTATGTGGAAGAAGATGCTATAGATTTAGAATGATTCTATCTAATAAAAGAGTGATATGCAAATTGACTGTACCTCACTGCACCCACCAGCCACGCCCACCAGCCAATCAGAGTGAGTATGCAAATTAACCCAATCAAGATGGCTACGGCCACAGAGAAGCAGGAGGAAGGCTTGGGTTGCCAAGCTTTCTGCACACCCTGGTCATCCAGGCCTCCATTTAGTGCAGAAGGCTTGGCTCCCCTCCAGGCTACAAAATTTCAATTATAGAAGAGAAATAAGTCCCAGATACTAGGGCCTCCTCCACTTGGGCCTCTGGGGGTCGTGGCTGGCCTGAAAACCACCATAGGCCCCTCACCCAGGCCACCCCATGCCCCAAGGGAACAGCCACCCTGATCCAGGAAACCCTTCAGGGCAAACCAGCTGGCCCACACCCATGCACCAGGCCTCTATCCTATCTAATAAAAGAGTAATATGCACATTGACCATCACTCCAACACACAAGATGGCTGCCCCCATGTGGTCAAAAGATCCTGCCCCCATGTGGACACAAAATGGCCACCACAAGATGACCAGCAGAGGAGGGCAGATAGGAGGGGCCAGGCCTGCAAGGGAGGGCAGTTGGGGGTGATCAAGCCTGCAGGGGAAGGCAGTTAGGGGTGACCATGCCAGCAGCAGAGGAAAGTTGGGTGTGACCAGGCCCACAGGGGAGGGCAGTTAGCTATAAACAGGCTGTTAGGGGAGCAGTTAGGCATCAATCAGGCTGGCAGAGGAGTGGTTAGGGGGTGATCAGGCTGGCAGGCAGAAGCAGTTAGGGGCAAACAGGAAGGCAGGCAGGCAAGCAGCTGGGAGCCAGCAGTCCTGGATTGTGAGGAGGATGTCCAACTGCCTGTTTAGGCCCAAGGTGGGATCAGGCCTAAACAGGCTGTCGGACATCCTTCAAGGGGTCCCAGATTGGAGAGGGAGCAGGCTGGGCTGAAGGACACTCCCCACGCCCTGCATGAATTTTGTGCACCGGGCCTCTAGTATATAAACCTCATGGTAACCACAAGCGAAAAACCTCCAAAACATATTCAGAAAAAAACACATAGAAAGAAACCTAGCACTTCCAATGGCAAGAGTCCACGGAGGCTTCACCAGGCAGTGGAATTGGGACTAAATTTCAGTGGATAAAAGGGATTTGTCCAGGGAGAGAAAGAGAGAGAAGGAGAGAGAGAAAGCTCTGCCGTGCAGGGGAGATGCCAGAGCTGGGCTGGCAGAGGGAAGCCTCAGTATGTCAGAGGGGAAGGGAAGGGATCCCTTTGGTGGAAGCAGAGTCAGGAGGAGGCGGGGAAATGTGGGAAGGGCCTGTCCTTCTGGGAGCCCAGTTGCAGTGCGGGGCCCAGACCCTGGAGCCGAGTCTCTGGGATAGTCTGAGCGGTGCTGATCCCCTTCCAGCACCAAGTAGGTGGTGAGTCCAGTGCTGTTTTGGGGAAAAGTAGAACATTCAGGGTGGCTGGGACAGGGGAGGGAGCGGGTCCAAACGCTCAGTAAGAATGCTATAGCAGCAGTCTGACCGGAGACCAGAAAGGTGGCTGTGCCCTGGCAAAGTACAGGGCTGATCCCACAGGCATTGAAAGCCACGTCGGGCTGCAATTTGCTTTTTGATGATCCTGCTGATCCTGTTGGCACTGATGTCTGGTGACCTCAGAGGCACTTTGGAGTCACCCGCTGGGTGGCCAGATGCCTGTGTGTGTCACTTTTAGGAGGACTCTCCCCAGGGCCAGGCCAGGCCCTGTCCCCTGCCCCAGTGGTGGGAGAGCCTCAGGCAACTCTGGCGGCCTCCTGGTTTGTTATGGAGGGTTGCTTGTCATACTGATGGGCTCATCCTCTCAAACCAACAGGAGTTTCAGCACAGACATACTCTTTCAGGACATTTAGGCACCAACCATGTAGTCATGTGCAAAGCACTGTATGTATACTGAGGTCAGACCCGGTTTCATGGGGAGGTGGTGAAACATTCAAGTAAGGGCCACTAATTACAGTGGTACTTCGAGATACGAGTGCCCTAACATACGAGATTTTTGAGATACGAGCCTTCAAGCCAGCGATTTTTGCTTTGAAATACGAGCAACATTTGAGATAGGAGTCATCTCGCGGATCGGCCGGCTGCACACGACCCACCAGTTTACCTCGACTCGAGCGTCTCATAGTTTCCCACGCCTCAAGGTTATGGAACGAATTAAACTCGTATCTCGAGGTACCACTGTACTGCTTCTGCTGCATGAAGCAGGGCACCAGGGTAATAAAGACCTCATCTGAGAGGGAGGGGAAGAGACAGGTGCATCTGACCAGCATGCTGGCCAAAACACAGATGAGTCAGGTTACCAGAAAGCCCTCACTGGGCTGATTTGGGCTCCACCTGCTCAGTAGGTCCAGCCCCTCTGGGACTCAACCTGTTCAACAGAAGCCAGAAGCTTCCAGAGCCTCCAGCTAGGATGGAAAGGAATTAGGGCTTCCTGGGTGAGGATTCAAATCAAAGCAGACTTCAGTGAGAGCACAGAGCTAACACCTAGTAGGACTTAAGTGCATCTAATAAAAACAAGTCTGAGAAAACACCTCTGTGTGTTTTTTTAAAACAATATTCATTCATTCATTCATTCATTCATCCAATCACTTGCCATGTGGGTTTACTCGATTGTTGAATGGGACAGGTTTTCATGTTCTTGTGGGAAGGACATGTATCTCATTCATCCATGTATCACCAGGGGGGCCTCTAACATCTTCCTTGAAATTTCTTACATGGACATTTTTGCTTAATCATCTGAGCATGTATGTACTAGTATATAAATATGTCTGTGGGTGTTATACCTACACTGGAAGAATTCACATCAAGCCCATTAGTGACCACTTCTGGGGAGCAGGATGAGAAGTCGGGGTGCTATTTCAGGATCAGTGAAGAGGGCTGTCCCTGTGCTGTACAATTCCCAGGGGACTCGTCATTGGGATGTGAATCTCTACTTCACAAATTTAAACAAAGTGTGTAAAAACAGAGAAATTATGACACCATATGTGATTTTGACTTTCTTCTCAGGCTTTTTATTTTATTTTATTTTTCCAGCATATCCAAAATGGATGGCCAGCTAAAATAATAAAAGTGTAATATGAAAATTCTACTGGATGTCCTTCCGGACAAAGCCAGGAATGGGAGGGAAGCCCAGGTCCCAGGTACCCAAGGGACACCTGGGTCTTGGGTGCCAGAGGGAAGCTAGTGCCAGCAGCCAGGGGAAGGAAGGCCTACTCTTGCACAAATTTTGTGCATTGGGCCTCTAGTCTCTATATCTAAATGTGTAATATGCAAATGAACTGGAAGGCAAAATGACCAGTTGCTCTGAAGCGCACTGACCACCAGGGGGCAGATCTCAATGCAGGAGCTGCTCCCAGCTCCCAGGCCCCAATGGCCCAATGGGGAATGGGGAACCAGGGATGGGAGGCAGCGGACAGGGTTGGCGGGGGGCAGGGCCAGTTGCCTGTGGCCTGAGAAGATGGCCCTGACTGCAGGCCAGGCCTAGGGTCCCTACCGTGCACAAATTTCATGCACCGTGCCTCTAGCATTTTTTTATATTTCATAATGGTTAGAACTAATGAGTTGCGGACAATTTAAGAAATATTAAAAGTATAAGAAGAAAAGAAAAATCACTCGCATTTTATCAACCAGAAAAAAAACTGCAATTAACATTTTACTTCATAAAGTTTGTTTTGTAGGTTTTAATCTGAACATGGCATTTGTTCTTTGAATGATTGTGAGTCAAAAAAAAAAAAAAAGAGGCCTAAACTGGTTGGCTCAGTGGATAGAGTCTGGGCCTGTGGACTGAAAGGTCCCAGGTTTGATTCCGGTCAAGGGTATGTACCTTGGTTGTGAGCACATCCCCAGTAGGGGACATGCAAGAGGCAGCTGATCGATGTATCTCTCTCTCATCCATGTTTCTAATTCTCTATCCCTCTCCCTTCATCTCTGTAAAAATCAATAAAATATATTAAAAAAAAAAAGAGAGTAAAAATTGCTTCTGACATGCCACCCAGAAATGACCTGCTGTTAATGTTCTGTGTATTTTCTTCCTGCCTTTTTCTGTATTAATGACAATCATAATTCCCATTGGGTAAGCACTTAGTTTGAGCCAGGCAGTGTGCTCAGTGCTTGCCAGACACCATCTCATTTAATTTCCACAAGAGCCACAGGTGGGATTGCCAGCCACATCTGATAGCACATACAAACCACAGGCTGAGAAGCTTGGATCCAAAACAACTTGAACCTGGCATTGACTAACTCCAAACACTTCTTTGCAATTCTGTATACTCCTTCCAAGTCATGGGTGCGTTAAGTGCACACACACTCCCTACATGCACATGGGCACACAGACACAGGTGCACAGACCTGCACACACACAAGCTGTGATGATATCCTGTCTTCCGTTTTGCCTTCGGTTTTATTTTTGTACTTAATATTATATGGTGAGCATGTCATGATGTCATGGAAACATTTTTAGGAAGCAATTTGATACACTTGGATTTCTTTTCAGTGATATGTTAAGCAAATCAGTCTTTTTAAAAATGGATTTGAGGCCATTTATTTCTTTGTATACAAAACACATTTAGTTTTACTTCTCTATCTAGACTAGACTATACTTTCAAAGACCACAGAGTTATACTAGTCTTCAGGTTCATTTCTTTCTTTTTTTTTTAATCCTCACCTGAGGATATTTTTTCCATTGATTTTTTTTTAAGAGAGTGGAGGAGAGTAAAGGAGGAGAGAGAGAGAGAGAGAGAGAGAGAGAGAGAGATATGAGACATACCTATCAACTAGTTGCCCCCTGCATACACCCCCACTGGGAGGAGGAAGCAAATTCGCAACCCAGGTACCTGTCCCTGCCTGGGAATCCGACCCGAGATCCTGCGGTACACAGGCCAGTGCTCTAACCACTGAGACAAACAGGCCAGGGTTCTTTCCTTTTTTTATAAAACATGTTTAATGACATTATTGCAGGTGTCCCTCTTTCTCCACCTTTGCCCACTCCACCCAGCCCTGCTTCTCCCTCCGTTGACCTTCATAGCAAATCCTTCTTGAATCTCTAACCTCCGTAGATAACTGGCTTTGTGATCAGGTCCCGAGAGCTACTACTGAACCCGTCCTCATGGTCTTGTCCCTGGCTTTTCCCTCATCTGTCTCTGTTTCCTCCTCAAGCTGAGAGCAGGGGCCATGACCAGTGACTCTGCAGTGTCAGAGGGCGCTACCCGCCCAAACGCCTGCATTTCATGCCAGCACCTTCGAGGTGCGTGGCTTCCTGGTCTCAGAGCCCTTCTCTCAGTTGTGTGAGTTTCATGTGTCCCAGGGCATTTTTCAAATCAAGAAACTGATGGACAGGATAAGAAACCAGGATGCTAGGGATGCAGAATTTGCAACAAGAATTCGGGCACGGAGCGCCAGACTTTTAACTGAATCCAAACTGTTCACATCTAAACTAGAACAGATACAATAAATAGATAAATAAAGTGGATCAGATCACCTCGGCCTCCTCAGTCCCATTATGCAAACGATACTTACTGGAGATTCCCAGGGGGGACCCAGGAGATGTAGGAATCCTTGAACTTACACCCACGGAGAACCGGTTGGGAAAGAGGCAGCTTTCTTAGTTAACTGGTGTTCTGCAATGCTTAAGTTTGAGAAATCAGGTTTTGTAGGTTTTCTGTCTAATGTGCTTCTGTAATTCTGTTTCTCTCAACAACCAATGAGTCCCTGGCTACTCAAAGCGAGGTCCCTAGACCCATGGCATCAGGAATCTTCCGGGAGCTCCTTAGAAACACAGGATCTGGGTTCCTCCCGCCCCTCCCCTACCCCATTCACAGATTCGGAATCTGCATGGTAGCTGAGAAACCTAGGTCACGCACAGACATGTTCAGGTGGAGACAGACACACGGATGTGCAGGTTCTTAGAGAAAGGGAAGTGTCCTCCAGAGGTCATGGCATGTCACAACGTGGGTCCCCTGCACCTGCCCGATGCAATGCAGACAGCACAGGAGGTGCAGCACGGGCTCCTGCAACAGGTTCTGCTCCCCTCTCAACAGTGATCCCCAACCACCGGGAGCCCCGGGTTCCTCCTGGGTTCCGGGTCCTTTTAAGGCGAGCAGGCCTCCCCCTCGCCTGTCCGCCTTTGGAATCAGAGCGAAGCGCAGCCACAGCCCATTAGCTAATAGTGAGGCCCCTCGAGAGGGCTTTCAGCTGGGAACACATGGCTCCAGCTCCTTTAATGGCCTCGTCAGCTGTCAGGGCCGTAAACACATTTCTTCCCATTCAGAGCCATTTGCCCCCTCCCTGTGACCTCTCAGGGCGCCGGGGCCCCTGGCCACGTGGCCCAGATGGCAGAATCTGTCAGGGCAAGGCAGGTGACAGTGGGGCTGGCTGTTAGATAATCAGCGAGTATAATTAGCTGGGGTGGAAGTGATAATGGGGCCAACTGCAGGGCTGGGGCCGGGGGGAGCCCTTGATGGGTAGAGTGGCAACAAGAGAGGATGATTTGCTCTCTCTCTCCCTCACCTCCCCCTCCTCCCCCATATAATGTTTCTGGCACATGGAGTGTGTGTGCCTGAGAGGGAAACAGGGTTTCTTTCTCCATGAGGAAGGCCAGGGCCGAGCGTTGCTCCAGCGATTTAATGAGTAGTTTGGCAGCAGATCAGTTTTATTTCACAGGAGCAAAAAAAAAAATCTATGGTTCCATTTGGTAACCAGGTGGCTACCAGGACCTGGGGTGACCAGGGGTAGGGAAAGGCTCTAGAGGATTAGAACGTGACTCGTGGGGGTCAGACAGACAGGCATTCAGACCCTGGCTCTGCCATCCACCACCCAGGTAGCTCGAAGCTGGTCAAGCCCCTCTTCCATCAAAGACAGGAGACATCACACCACTCCCCTCCTGGGCCACGGCCAAGGTGAAGTGAGCATCACCATCAATACCTCCTGAAAGGAAACACACCTGCCATAGAGGAGGAGTGGGACAGAAGCAGCCAATCTAAACGCTCTTCCTTCTAGACCGAATGCGGGCTCTGGAAATGCAGCCATCTGCTCACAAAGCGGCTGAGAAGTGAGGTTGGTTTTACTTATGTTAAGAGACAGGTCTTTTTGCTTCCGATACCAAAATGAAAGAGAGAGAGGGTGGGGGAGAGGCCTCAGCTCGAGAACACCGGAGCACTGTTTACTGTTTATCCTGCATGGCTGGCGGTCGGTGAGTGTTTTCTAACAGCACATATTGTGGAGGCCGCTGGAAACACTGTCGATGTTCCAGCTGAATTAGTTTTAAGGTCTGAAGGGTCAACTTTTCCATCTTTCATCTGTCACACACACACACACACAGATATTAATAACAGAGGAATATGCAAATTGTCTGGGACACCATCACAGTAATGACCGGTCAGCAGGCTGCATGCGCAGCAGGTGCGGGTGGGCAGGGACTTGCAGTGGCAGGAGTAGGGCTGTGGCGGGGGGCTCTGTGTGCTCGCACCAGGGGAGGCCTGGTCAGCAGCCCCCACAGCTGCTGCGCTGCGGGCCCAGGTCAGGGCTCCTGCAGGAGGCAACCAATTGGTATGTCTCTCTCACATTGATGTTTCTTTGTCTTTCCCACTCTCTCCCATGCTCTCTTTTAAAAATCACTGGGAAAATATCCTCAGGGAGGATGAAAAGAAAGAAAGAAAGGTCATATCCTATGAAAGAGACATCTCGAAAATGCCTGAAGAAAGTTGTCATTTTTTTGTGGTGAAAGGACTGGAGACCACGGTGATGAAAACACCTTGGTGGCTGCGAGGGCCGAGGGCTGGCAGTGGCAGCAGCAGGGTTGTGAAGGTGGTGCCTTCCCCTGATCAGCCCGGTGGTCTCCCGCAGAAGGAGGCCAGACTGTAGCTTAGGCCGGCAGCCCCCACAAGTGCATGAATTTTTGTGCACCAGGCCTCTACTGTATATGTGTATGTGTGTGTGTGTGTGTGTGTGAATATATACAGTGGTACCTCGAGATATGAGTGCCCTAACATACAAGATTTTTGAGATACGAGCCATCGAGTGAGCTATTTTTGCTTTGAAATACGAGCAACATTTGAGATAGGAGTCATCGCATGGATCGGCCGGCTGCACACGACCCACCAGTTTACCAGTTTACCGTGACTCAAGAGTCTCATAGTTTCCCATGCCTCAAGTTTATGGAACAAATTAAACTCGTATCTCGAGGTACCACTGTATATATATGTGTGTGTGTATATATATATATATATGTGTGTGTGTGTGTGTGTGTGTGTGTGTGTATAATATAATATAATATATCTGTATATTTCCTTAGAGAGGCAAAACAATAAAAATAAAATAAAAACCATCTATCATCCCAGTAATAACCAGTTAACCATTTGGTATATGTTTTTGTAGGTCCATGTGGAGTTACCTATTATTTTCTCACCAAATCGGTTATCCTATTTGTTTACTTGGATCATTGATTTCCCCCCTCCCTTAATATGTTTAATCTTATTCTATGTCAATAGGTATATTTCTATAACATCCTTTTATTCAGATTTTCTATCATAGTTTATTAGCTCAATTCTACCAATCTTTTTCCACTACCATTTTTTTTTGAGATGATTCACATACTATAAAAAATCACCCTTTTCAAATTTATAATTCAGTGGTTTTTAGTATAATCACAAGGTTGGACAACCAAACTGTTTTCTAATTCAAGGACATTTTCATCACCCCCAGAAGGAAATCTCATGTCCCTTTGAGGTCACTCCTTGTTCCCTCCTCCCTCTAGCCCCTGGCTAAGTCATTATAATACTGTTGAGATGCCAAGAGTTACCGACCCAATTCCTCACTGTTAGATGTAACCTGCTTGCAACTATGTATGATTTGAAGCAATAGTGTACTAGAGTGATCGGTCTGTGAAATGCGGTCCCATTATTTTTTTGAGCTATGTTAGAGTTAATGTACACAGGCTGTGTGAATTTGAGAAAATGTTACATTTTGGGGTGATGTGGTTTTGGGAAAATTTAGAAATAAAATAAATCTCTAAATCTGCAGAATGATAAACATTCTTTGGGGATTTCCTGATGTGGTCACTGAAAATACTGCCTGTTATTGTGAAATGACATTACTGTGCTTCTTCGCAAAAGAGGTCAATGCCTAACTCCTCCTTTATGAGTGACAGTCAAAATTGTGTTTTATGTTTCTTCGAGCAGCATATGAACCTGGTATAAAGAGTGGTAAGTGGGAGGGGGAGGGTGGAACCAATCCTATTCAGTTTCTAGGAGTGATTTTTTAAATTTGACTTAAAAAATTGATCTAAATCTGATATGAAAGAAACCTGGTAACTACCTTCATATATAAAAAGCCAGAGGCCGTCACGACCTAAACAACCAGATGAATTACTGAACAGCAAGCTAGGGTCCAAATAGGCATGGCAGGAATGGGTCAGTGTCCTGGCCACCTACAGCATGGCAGTGGGAGGGAGCTGTGGGTCCTGGCCACCCGTGGCACAGAGGTGGGCGGGAGCTGTGAGAACAGAGCCACGCTGCCATTGGACTGGCCTCTTGGTCCCTCCCCCCTGACCCACAGGCTCTGGGGAACTGGAGCCATGCTGTGCTGGGCCTGGACCCTACCCCAGGGGTCCCGGATTGTGAGAGGGTGACAGCTGGGCTGAGAGGCCCTCTGAGGGCATGAATTTTCGTGCACTGGGCCTCTAGTATTTTAATAATCATTGACATTTGCATAGATATACAGTGGTACCTCGAGATACGAGTTTAACTCGTTCCGTAACCTTGAGGTGTAGGAAACTATGAGACTCTCGAGTCACAGTAAACTGGTGGGTCGTGTGCAGCCATCCGATCCGCGCAATTACTCCTATCTCAAATGTTGCTCGTATTTCAAAGCAAAAATCGCTCGCTCGACAGCTCGTATCTCAAAAATCTCGTATGTTAGGGCACTCGTATCTCGAGGTACCACTGTATATATAATATTTAAAAATTCATTCTCGTAATAATAATAATTATTAAAATTCCCAAGAATTAGGAAGCCATAAGACTATGAGGACCAGCTGCTCTACTCAGTGTTTTTTATGAATTATTTCATTCAACAACCTATAGGGTTGTTACCAAATGGAACAACCCAAGTGGTGGTCAAGCAACAAGCTATTCTGGAGTCTGTTTTGGTACTTTCTTCACCCCTCAGTTGGTTACCCTTTCCCAGTGCCAAGCTCATCCCTGCCCCCTACTCCACCCTGTTTCATTGACAAAGCCAAGTTCTTCAGGTCTTCCTGGAGTTCCTACACCCAGAAACAACTACCATTTAGTGAAGAAAACATGATTTAAAGTGTGTTTCTGCCACTTATCCTGGGCATGTTACTTGACCACTCTGTGGGTCTGTTTCCCCCTCTGTGTAATGGGGTAAGAATATCGACTCCATGCCTTTCTCAGTGGTACCTCGAGATACGAGTGCCCTAACATACGAGATTTTTGAGATACGAGCCGTCAAGCGAGCTATTTTTGCTTTGAAATAGAAGCAACATTTGAGATAGGAGTAATTGAGCAGATCGGCCGGCTGCACACGACCCACCAGTTTACTGAGACCCGAGCGTCTCATAGTTTCCCACGCCTCAAGGTTACGGAACAAATTAAACTCGTATCTCGAGGTACCACTGTAATTGTTTGAAAGGAGACGGATCCATGCTCAAGTGCTGCTTGACTGCCATGGCAGAGATGGTCTGGCCTTGAGGTAATGTGTTGACACTGAACCTGACCCCTAAGGTCTGGGTGGTCAGCAAGCTCTACCCCGTCATTTGATGTCTGAGAAAAGGGCTGGAGAGCCAAAAGCTTGACTAAAATCACACTGCTTTCTGGCTGTGGATCTTTATAGTGCGTCTATTGAGCCATCTCAGTGGTTTCCGTTGTTTTGTCAAAGACAAAGACTGTGATAGCTTAGAGGATGAGGCTCTATTTCTGTTCTCAATGCTAATGTAGTTCCCTTATTTATTCCTTGGTCTCATTCACAGGGAAGAGGTCCAGTGTCCAGTGGGCACTGGGATCTGACATGTGTTTTTTTTTAAATATATTTTATTGATTTTTTACAGAGAGGAAGGGAGAGGGATTGAGAGCCAGAAACATCGATGAGAGAGAGACATCAATAAGCCACCTCCTGCGCGCCCCCTACTGGGGATGTGCTCGCAACCATGATACATGCCCTCGACCAGAATTGAACCTGGGACCTTTCAGTCCCCAGGCCGATGCTCTCTCCACTGAGCCAAATCGGTTTTGGCTCAGACCTACTCTTACCAACTTTACAGATGTGGCGGAAGAAATCAAGCCTTGCCCCAAGTCACACAGATATGAAAGGGTGGGATTTAGGAAAATTGCACCTTGATCAAGAGCTCTTCCAGTGCTCTGCTTAGTGTTTGGTCTTGGGCAAGTTTCTCAGCCCCATCTGTCTCCAGTAATAACAGCACCCACCTAAAAGAAGGTGGTGAGGGTATTCATGCTTGTAAAGTGCTTGCCTCGCATGTAGTAGGAGTTCCATAAATGTCAGCCTGACACCAAACACACTAAACCAAATACGGTCCGGTTTTGTCTGAGTCCAAAGCTTGTATTCACTCTGCACCTCCCCGAGGCCTCAAAAGGAATCAGGCAATTGAATTTTTGCTAAGAAACCCAAGTGAGATTCAGGATGGCGAGGCATTGAAAGCGTGGCCTCCTCATTAGAAAGCACACCCATTCACACACACACACACACACACACACACACACACAGCTACTTTTAATAGCTGGTAAGAGCCCGAGGAAATCCAATTACAGATGAATCAATCGATTAAAGAGAAAGGGGGCTGGACAGGGGAAAGAATGTTGGAGAGACACAGAGCCAAATTACTGCCGGCTAATAGAATTAAGGGCCTGTGCAAGGAACTGGGAGCAATAACAAAGAGGCAGGCCTGGGGACTGGTCACAGCTTCGAAATGACTTGATTCTTCCTGGGGCTCGGACTCCGAAGAACAGTGACTGGGCCAGAGCCCCACGTGATCACATTGGAAAGAGTCGGGATCGGATTGGGCAAAGTATCATCTGCAGGAAAATGGACCACGGGTGGCCTCTGGAATAAGATGATCATGTTTGGGTTACACAGAGGTTCGTAGTTCAGGATGAAAGCAGGGGGCCCAGATATCACTACCACAGGGTGGGGTAGGGAGCTTTCTGTCTTGTTTTACAGTGGTACCTCGAGATACGAGTGCCCTAACATACGAGATTTTTGAGATACGAGCCATCGAGCGAGCAATTTTTGCTTTGAAATACGAGCAACCTTTGAGATAGGAGTCATCGCGCGGATCGGCCGGCTGCACACGACCCACCAGTTTACCGAGACTCGAGCATCTCATAGTTTCCCACGCCTCAAAGTTATGGAACGAATTAAACTCGTATCTCGAGGTACCACTGTATTTTGTTTTGGTTCACAAAGATAGAGCTGAGAAATCTTGTCCTGCCTCTCTAAGAAAGAGCTCAGATGAAGTCGAATTTCTGTCTTGATTACAAACCCTTAAAAAAAAAAAAACCTGGCATGCATCTTTAACTTTTTTTTCTTTCTATTTTTGGGGGGCTGAGGGGATCCGAGGGAGGTGGGGCTGTTAATCCAGCAGCCATCTCTACAGCTGTGTCTATTCTCTGGGCGTTTAGAATAACATCCGTTTCTATGTACTTAGGGAAAGGCGTCCTTAACTAGGCCACAGAAAGAGCCAGCGCATTTATAAATAAATTAAGGAGGCCGGGCGATGGGGAGATGGCCCCTCTGGCGGAGGCCTCGCCTGCCCTGCCTCGCAGCTGTCCTCTTGCCCTGCTCTATAATGGATGAGGTTACTGCTTGTGGGACAGGGCGAGAGGGGCATGGAACTTGCTGGATTGACACAGGTACAAAGGGTGGGCTTCCCTGAGGAGGCGGGCTGGCCCAGGAACCTCTGGCCTTGAACTCAGCCAGTGCAGGGGACCAGGCTGCAGTCACCTTGTGGGAGCCAGCTGCACCTCGCCCAGATCAGGCTGGGCAGGGTTCCCCCATGGTGGTGTTGGGGTGAGGAGTGGAGAAATGGGGGAGGAGTGGCAGGGACAGACAGAACAGGAACAACACCATCACCCTGACCTTGTAAGATTGAACACAGCAAAGGCCAGAGGGCGGGGGAGCAGGAAGAAGGGAAGCTTTTGCCCAAGTCTAGGAGCCCCATCCTTTCTTCCCACCCCAGGCTGCTCCCTTCAAAACAGGCCTGAGGGACCAATAGTTCTATTGGCTTTTTTTTTTTTCCTGTACACTCAGAGATTTAAAAAGCTCAAAAGACAAAAATCAACCCTTGGCACTAAAGAAACTGGGCAAAGAGCTTCTACCTGCTTAGTAATCATCTCGGGTGTTCCTGGGAATCTTGTGTTGGAAGGACCTCGGTACTCAAGGTACCGCTCCCTGGTCCAGCATCATCAGCATCTCCTGTTAGAAAGCAGCCTCAGGTTCTGCAGACCCACAAGTCAGAATGTGCAGTTTTGCAGGATTCCCGGAGGCTGCATGCCCATTCCATCTACAACACTGGTCCCTAATCCTGGCTGCACACCAGAAGCACTTGAAGTTATGGGTTGACTTGTGGCCTCCAAAAAGCTTTTTTTTAAAAAAAATATATTTTATTGATTTTTCACAGAGAGGAAGGGAGAGGGATAGAAAGCCAGAAACATTGATGAGAGAGAGACATTGATCAACCGCCTCATGCATGCCCTTCACTGGGGATGTGCCTGCAACCAGGATACATGCCCTCACCCGGAATCGAACCTGGGACCCCTCAGCCCGCAGGCTGACACTCCATCCACTAAGCCAAATCGGCTTCGGCTCCAAAAAGCTTTTGAAACCCTAACCCCTAACACATGCGAGTCTTTGTTTGTAAACAGGGCCTTTGCAGATAGATGCTCAGCATCATTTGGATGGGCCAAATCCAGTATCACTTAGAAAAAGGGGGGATTTGGACTCAGACAAACACACACAGCAGGAACACGCCATGGGAAGGTGAAGGCAGAGATGGGGGTAGTGCCTCTATGAACAAAGGGATGTCACAGATTTCTGGCAATTCACCAAAAGCTAGGAGAGAGCATGGAGCAGATTCACCCCCTCGGAAGAAACCAATCCTGCAAGAACCCTAATCTTGGCCTTCTGGTCTCCAGAACTGAAAGACTATGCGTTTCTGTTGGTTAAGGTACAGTTCCTTAGAGGGAAAACAGCCCAGCTGGTGTGGCTCAGTGGTTGAGCATCTACCTATGAACTAGGAGGTCACTGTCTGATTCCTGGTCAGGGCACATGCCCAGGTTGTGGGCTCAATTCCCAATGTGGGGATGCAGGAGGCAGTTGATCAATGGATTTTTTTTCTCATCATCGCTGTTTCTGTCTCTCACTCCCTCTCCCTTCTTCCCTGAAATCAATGAAAATATATTTTTTTAAAAAGAAAATAAAGGAAAACAGAACTGTTTAGTCCCTAGGATGTGCTAAATAAACATAGTGTTATACAGTAGGGATGGGAATGATCTGAAATGATATCAGGAAGACACCAAGGTCATTCCCTAGCACCTACCAATTGTTTAATAGTGGGGGCCATTGTTATTGCTGCTTACATCCATTTGAAAAGTGAGAGAGCTAAGGCTCAGAGAGATTCAGCAAATTGTCCGTAAAATTACATAGCTAATGCTGCTGGCTGGAGTGGCTCAGCTGGTTGAGCATCATCCTGTGTTGGTTTGATTCCTGGTCAGGACACATGCCTGGGTTGTGAGCTTGATGCCCGTTTGGGGCATATACTGATTGATATTTCTCTCTCACATCAATGGATCTCTCCCTCCCTCTCCCCATCTTTCCCCCTTCATCTTGCTTAGTATGTCCTACTCTCTCTCCCCCTTCCTCTCGCTAAGCATGTCATAAGTGGCAGAACAAGGATCTAACACAGATTGACCAGAGATCACTCATGCACTTCTTGCAGTCCCAGTGTTCCCAAGTGGCCTGTGTGTGTGTGTGTGTGTGTGTGTGTGTGTGTGTGAAGGCAAAATGTGATATGTGCCTCTTATTCATTTTTCTAAAATCACCTGGAGTTCTGAGTTCTGGTTCCTGGCCTGTTGTGTTTTTCTCCTCTCATTGTCTAGGCTCATTTCTAAGAGGCCGCCACCAGTTCTTCTTCTTCTTCTTTTTTTAAAATATATTTTATTGAGTTTTTACAGAGAGGAAGGGAGAGGGATAGTTAGAAACATCGATGAGAGAGAGAGAGACATCGATCAGCTGCCTCCTGCACGCCCCCTACTGGGGATGTGCCCGCAACCAGGATACATGCCCTTGACCGGAATCAAACCTGGGACCTTTTCAGTCCGCAGGCTGACGCTCTATCCACTGAGCCAAACCGGTTTCGGCCCACCACCAGTTCTTGAAGTCCCTGGCTCAGCTCAAATGTTGAAGGAAACACACGAGAAACCAAAGAACACTGTCACCCATCAGCATCACCACCTGCTACAGGTCTGTCTAAGCCCCATGTTTATAAGTCCTTCTCTCACTGTGACTCCCACCTCATCACTTGCCCCTCCTCCCAGGCCAGTCCAGTTGTCTGATTCATGCTGGCTTCTGAGCGTCTCAAAATAACCATACATTTCAGCCCGATCCTTCAAGGTCAGGGCGCACCCTACTTCAAGCAGAACCATTGTGGTTGGCACACGCCTTCGCCTTTGCCAAAGGGGAACTCCGTGCCTCCCCTGTGGGTTTTCCTGAAGCAGCGAATTGCTCTCTCCTTGTTCACCCTGATAGAACTGTCAGTCCAGGGGGCACTCCTGGGTCAGAGGTCAGGTCCCAGAAGCCCAGGGCTGAGACATCAGGTGAAACCTGGGGCTTGGCGGAAGAATCAGAGACGGGGAAAGCCAAGTCCTCTGTCTAGGGAAACGTTAGGAATCCAAGCAGAAGCCAGGACCTCTTAGTGCTGTGTCATCACAGGCCCTGGGCTTGGCCTGCGGGGCGGGTTATAATTAGCAGGCAGCTCCTTCTTGGAACCTTCCTCCCTCCGGTCTGGCTTCCCGCCAGCCTGCCCAGTCATCATGTCACTGGGATGCTCACGGTCTTTAATGATTTCCCCTTAACCTCTACTTAACCAGAGGAAGAGTATTTTTATAGTTAAAATGGAAAGGGAAGAAACACACATCTTCCCTCCCCTCCACTGTCCTGCTTCATCGGACCGGCTTGTGGCGTCTAAATCTATTATCCTGGTGCCTCTTCTCATTTCCCAGGCAGAGCGAGGCACCTACTGTGTGCATTTGTTCCACTGTATGGGCTGCCTTCCAGCCCCACCCTCCACTGTACTTCACTGTACTCTGGTTTTCTATTTAATCATCCATCCTCTCAACCATGGGATGAACTTCTCAAGGGACAAGATCTGTTATCACAATCCACCTAGTAGGTGTTGAAATGTTATAAATGACGGGTGACATAGCTCAGAGTCCCAGGTTTTCATGAATCTGTTATTTTTAACCTGTGACTTATATAGTTATCTAATCAGTGTTATTGAACCAATGGACGAGGGAAGGAAACGGGGAAGATTGTGAAGAAAGTTCTTAGAAGTTTGGTCAGGGAGTGGCTATATCCTTTCCTTGGATGTTGCATTGTCCAGAGCTCAGCTAACTCAGTCACATCATGACAGCTAACAGGGAAGCAGCCAGAGAAATATTATTAGATTGTTGCCCTAATGAAATGGGAAACCGATTTGTTAAATGACTAGTCCTTCTCTGCTCCAAAGCATCTCTTTGGATTGGCAGAAAATGGATTTAAAGGACATAAGAGTAAAGGACTGTTGCAAAAGTCCATGTTAGTGGTGATGGTAAGTGGTAAGAATAGAAATTAAAGAAATGAGCCGAAACTGGTTTGGCTCAGTGGATAGAGCATTGATCTGCGAACTGAAAGGTCCCGGGTTTGATTCTGGTCAAGGGAAGGAACCTTGGTTGTGGGCACATTCCCAGTAGGGGGCGTGCAAGAGGCAGCTGATGGATGTCTCTCTCTCATCGATGTTTCTAACTCTCTATCCCTCTTCCTTCCTCTCTGTAAAGAAATTAATACAATATATTTTTAAAAAATAAATTAGACAAATGATAAAAGGTCTTCCTAGATACAGAGGGTCAGGCCTTAAACTGTGGGTGGGTGAGGAGGCATGAGAGGAAAAAGATGACCCTGAAGTGTCTGTCCTGGCTGGGGATGCATTCAAAAAATTCTAGGACTTACAGGAGAGGAGTATAAATGGGTAGGGATGGTACTAGGCATGTTGAGTGTATACTGCTCATAGAACATATAAGTGGTCATTGGAATGACCGGTTGAGCTTAGAGAACAGGTCAAAATTGGAAGAGGGCTGAGTAGGGAAGGGTGACATATACAAAGCCAAATAAATATAGGATTCTTCACTGAGGAAGAGAAGAGAAAAAAAGAGATGGCAAGAAGGAAGAAAAAAAAGTAATTCTTTCAAAGACCCAAATCATAGAAGTTTTCTGGAGAATTTCACATTTTTCTCCTATAGAATCTCTTGACCTTCATGGATATTTGTAAGTCCTTACTATGGCCAGGAGCCATGCTTTGTGCTGGGAGAGCACCTCTCCATGCTCAAGGAACTCAGCGTAGTGGGGGAAATGATTGGGACTACCATAATGGGTCTTCCTCATGGCCAGGAAAATGTTTCCTTTTCATGGTGACTTATATGAGTCATTAAGAGGGAAATTTCCTCTTGTGTGCCTGGAAATCCACTATTGAAAACTCACAAGTTTTGACTAAGCATTTGCCTTTTTTTTGGGGTCATAAACATGATATAGTGGAAAGAAGATGGGTTTTAGAGAGAAGTTATATAATGTACCAACTAACAGTGATTGGTCTTGGGCTAATAAATTCCACTCTCTGGCCTCGGGTCTTTATTTATTACATGAGAATGATGATGGTGACACAGAGGGGAATCTACCCCTATGGGAAGTTGCTGATATTAAATATGAAGTGTCACATAATAAGAATGACAGGAAGATGGTGATGGCAGCTAACTAATAAGCCTGCTCTGTGCCAAGGTCACCGTTAAGTGCTTTACCACAAAATTTCAATCAATCTGCACAACAACCCCATAAGTAGAACTATTATTATCTATTCCCTTTTGACGAGTAAGAAAATGAAGCAGCAGAGGACTCAGGTTCTAGCAACACTAGAACCAGTTATGGACAAAACCTTGAGAATGAACAAAGCTAGGGGGTGGGGGATTTGGTAGATAGAAACACACTGCCCACTGGGAAGGGTCCTGAAAACAAAGAAAATGGCCTGAGGTATTGAAACGTGAGGAAACAGATAGCAGAGGAATGGGAGACTAATAAAACAGTGATATTTTGTCAAGGATTGCTCAGATACCAAAGGGTTCGTGCATACGCCCAGACATTCAATGTTCTTTTATTCAATACAACTCTTTGGCAGGCCGTGAGACAGGCTCTAGCCTACCCTCTCTCCCTGGCTTCCAGAGGCTCCTGGTAGTTTCCAGGAGAGACAGAGTGATGGACAGGCAGAAATCTGAAAGCACATTCCATTAGTTTCCATCATCTCATAAAGTACATAGGTGGATATTTTTGTTTGTTTTTCCCTATCCCACATTCACTTTTTTGTTCTTTTGATTTTCTTTTTTGGGGAATTATCTCTCAATTATGTTGTGCAATACTCATAGGGTTGGCCTGTGATCCTAACTAGAGTAGTCAGGCATTCTCTCTCTAGAATTTACTTCTGAACCGACAGACAGCACATTGAGAAATGGTTGTAGCTGCTTCATCCAGACACCATTACCCTGAAGAGAGACTTTCCTTTTGTTTTTGGCACCTAGGGCCTGGGAGCTATTGGTTTCTCCCTCCCCCGGAGTCATCCTATCTAATAAAAGAGTAATATGCAAATTATCCATCACTCTGTTACACCCACAAGCCATGCCCACCAGCCAATCAGGAACAAGTATGCAAATTAACCCAACCAAGACAACTGTGGCCATGGAGCGAACAGGAGGCTTGGGTTGCCCCCAGTGATGGAGGAAGCCAAGCTTTCTGCACACCCTGGTCAGCCAAGGCCTCCACTCAAGGCTACAAAGTTTTACTTATAGAAGATGAATAAATCCCAGATACCAGGGCCTCCACTTGGGTTGCTGGGAGTTGTGGCTGGCCTGCAAACCACCACAGGCCCCTCGCTCAGGCTGCCCCATGCCCCAAGAGAACCCTAACCTGATCCAAGACACCCTTCAGGGAAAACCAACTGGCCCCCACCCATGCACTAGGCCTCCACCCTATCTAATAAAAGAGTAATATGCAAGTTGACCATCACTCCAACACAAGATGGCTGCCCCCATGTGGTCAAAGATGGCTGCCACCATGTGGACACAAGACGGCCAGCAGGGGCCAGTTGGGAGGGAGCAGGCCTGCAAGGGAAGGCAGTTGGGGGCAATCAAGCCTTCAGGGGAGGGCAATTAGGAGTGACCAGGCTGACAGAGGAGGGAAGTTGGGGCGACCAGGCCTCCAGGGAAGTTGGGGTGACCAGGCCTACAGTTGGGAGGGACCCAGCCCTGCAGAGGAGAGCACTTGGGTGGTACCAACCCTTCAGGGGAGGGCAGTTAGGGGCAAACAGGCTGACAGGGGAGCAGTTAGGCATCAATCAGGTTGACATGGGAGTGATTAGGGCATAACCAGGCTGGCAGGCAGAAGCGGGTAGGGGCAATCAGTAATACAGGCAGGTGAGCAGTTGGGAGCTAGCAGTCCTGGATTGTGAGAGGGATATCCTACTGCCCACTTAGGCCTGATCCTGGTAGGACATCCCTTGAGGGGTCCCAGATTGGAGGGGGTGCAGGCTGGGCTGAGGGACATTCCCCAATGCATGAATTTTGTGCACCAGGCCTCTAATATATGAACATATTGGCCAACTGTTTTCTGTTGCTTGCAGTTAAAGACATTTAACTAATACATATCCTTTTCTGGTATCTTTCTGCCTTGGGTTTTCAACCTGTAAAGTGGGAATAGTAAAATTCGCCACTTACCCTCAGGAGGTGGTAGAGATTAAAGGTGCATGTCAATAAAACACTTTCAGATGCTTGGATGAAGGTTGCTATAGAACTACAAAGCCTCCTCAATTTTAGCTGTACTTTCAAAGAAGGACTTTCTTTAGGTTCCATAAAACAGCCTTTATCCTGAGAGGACGTGCTCCTCATTTTACTGTCTCTGTAAACAGCTCAGGGATTGCTCCATACGCGCTGTTTCCAGAGCTACCATTTGAGATGAAAGCTCAGCTTTCTTTAGCGCGAGGAGTTGCCCTGAGATACAGGCAGGAAATGTGTTTGTTATTGCTAGCATGCATTACTTAGAGATAGGAAGGTTGGCTGGCTGAATTCTCAGATCATTACTTTGCTCGTTTCTTAGGGCTAATACATTCTTAACCTCACATCAAATCAAAATGTAAAAACGCCACCAATTTTGGAGCAGAAAGAGCTGTATCCTATCAGAGCATTTGACAATTATGCATGTATGTACCACAATAAAAAAAACTGTTAACACCTTTGGGGTTCTAAGATTTTATATAATTTTTGAAATACTTATACTTTTTTTTGGACTAGTTTAGACTCTAGAATATCTGGCAGGTGCCAAGTATACATAAGATTGCTGAGTTATTAATTTAAGAGAACCATTTTTATAATATGCAGGCGTGATGACAGTTATACATATTCATCAGAGAAAATTTGGGAAATGCGGAATGGTAGAAAGATAAAGAAAAATGCATCAATATTTCAATCTGCCCACTGCCTTCAAATAATCATTCATTCATTTTAATGTATATCATTTCCCCTTTGTCCTAATTATTTTAAAATGATTTCATATTAGTGCATACAATTTTATATCCTATAGTTTTCCTTTTCTTTTTCTATTACACTAGAGGCTTGGTACACAAAATTTGTGCATGGGGTGTGTGGGGTGGGGTGGGGGAAGATATCCCTCAGCCCAGCCTGCACCCTCTCCTATCTGGGACCCTTTAAGGGATGTCTGAATGCCCATTTAAGCCCAATCCCACCAGGCAATCTAACATCATTCTCACAATCCAGGACTTCTGGCTCCCAACTGCTCACCTGACTGCATTACTGATTGCCCCTTACTGCTTCTGCCAGCCAGCCTGACTGATGCCTAACTGCTCTCCCCCCAGCCTGTTTGCCCCTGACTGCCCTCCCCTGCAAGCCTGGTCCCTCCCAACTGCTCTTCCCTGCAAGGCTGGGTTCCCCTCAACTGCCCTCCCCTGCAGGCTCGGTCACCCCCAACTTTCCTCCTCTGCCAGCCTGGTCACCCCTAACTGCTCTCCCCTGCAACCTTGATTGCCCACAACTGCCTGCCCTTGAAGGCCTGGTCCCTCCCAACTGTCCTCCCCTGCTGACCATCTTGTAGTGGCCATCTTGTGTCCACATGGGGGCAGCCATCTTGTGTCTTGGAGTGATGGTCAATCTCTTTTATTAGATAGGATAGAGGCCTGGTGCACAGGTGGAGGTCAGCTGGTTTTCCCTGAAGGGTGTCCCAGATCAGGGTGGGGGTTTCCTTGGGGCATGGAGCGATCTAGGCAAAGGGCCTGTGGTAGTTTGCAGGCCAGCCACGCCTCCTAGCGACCCAAGTGAAGGCCCTTGGACCTGGGATTTATTTATCTTCTATAATTGAAACTTTGTAGCCTTGAGTGGAGTCAAGCCCCCTGCTTGCTCAGTGGCTGCCACCATTCTTGTTGGGATTTATTTATCTTCTATAATTGAAACTTTAAAGCCTTGAGTGGAGTCAAGCCCCCTGCTTGCTCAGTGGCTGGCACCATTTTTGTTGGGATTTATTTATCTTCTATAATTGAAGTTTTGCAGCCTTGAGTGGAGGCCTAGGCCTGCCAGGATATGTGGAAAGCTTGGCTTCCTCCATCACCCGGAAAACCCAAGCCTCCCTCCTGCTCACTCCATGGCCACAGCTATCTTGGTTGGGTGTTAATTTACATACTCACTCCTGATTGGCTGGTGGGTGTAGCTTGTGGGGTAGCAGAGTGATGGTTAATTTGCATATTACTCTTTCATTAGATCGGATTATAACTCTATAACTTATTCAGGGGTGGGGAATGTCTGGATGGTGGGCTCTAGAAGGTCTGTGAAATCATTTGGGCTGGCCCTGCCAAGGCCTTAGGGGCTGAGTTCTACTGCCAAGTGATCTTGGCTGGGCGACCTCACTTTTTTGTGGGTTCCCAGCTCTCCTACACTTTGTCCTTCATCCTCCTGGAGGCCAGCCTGGACTTGTATGTATGGTGGTGGCAGGATCCCAAGAGAGAGAGCAGAGGCATGAGAGCCTTCGGTGCGGAATTGGCACTTCCTCATTGCCCCCAGAGGTATTGCCAAGGCCAGCCTGGAACTGGGGGCCAAGGCAATAGCCTCCCTCACTGGCTTCATGGAAGGGGTTCCCTGGTCACATGCAACCGTCAGAGATAGAGGGAGAGCTGGAGAGTTGTACCTGGAGTTTGCAAATCAATGTCTAGTAGTGTAACATTAGTGCTCTTCTGTATTATCTCACGGACTTTTTCAGTCGAGATTTAGACTTTAGAGAATTACACGGAGTGACCCACCAAAGAGAGAGCAATATTAGTGTGGGACACTCTCGAGGAAAAGCTGCCTTAATAAATGCAGTAGTTTTTCCTCAAGGTGGGAATTTCAAACACTTGGAAAGGCAGAACTGGTACTCGATATAGCTGGAGCTTTTGGTCATTCCTAAAATCATACTAAATTTTACCAAAGAAAAAATGAACGTGTCAATGCAAATATTCAACTTCTTTTTCTTCCTGATTATTCTCTTTGCAGTGGCAATCCCAACAAATGGAGGTAAGGAGGTGGTTTGTCTGGACATGTAGTATAATAGGTTTAGATACATCCATCTTGAATGCATAGAACGTTAAGAGACCACTTTCTGTAGAAAATGAAAGGGTTGGATAGACTGGAGTTATCAGACTTTGCTGTAGGGATGCATTCTTCCTTAGATGTAGCTTGCTGGCATTTTCCTCCTATTCACATTTCCACAGTAACATATACCTGATGAGAGGCCTGGAGCCTTTTCTAGGACCCGGTGCTCTAGGTGTGGTCTGCTGACCAGTGGCATCTGCACCATTGGGAGCCATGGAAGGGCTGAGGCCCCACTCAAACCTCCTGAATCAGTGTCTGCATTTTAAAGAGATATCCTAATTGCTCATGTGCGCAGTAAAGGTGTAGAAACTCTCATCCAGGGGACCCCCACCTGATCTAAAGGACCTGCCTCCTCCTCCTGACCATGACTCTCTAATTCCACTGCCACCACCATGTGCTGCAGAGAGAGTTATTGGGCCTAGATTGCTCCCACCTCTTTTAAACTCTGGCCCATGTCTGGGCACAATCCCATTCTCCTGATTTCATTAAGTACAGTTGAATTTAGCAGCTTTCAATCAAACAAAACAAAAACAGCAAAGACACACAAACAAAGAAAAACTCACAAACAAAAAGGGTTAAACCGTATCCAGAAGGCATGGGGCAGATTCTGCTCCTGCCACACTATGTCCTTCTCTTGGGTTCCCGACTCCCAGCCTTGAAGCATTTCTGATTCTGCCCTAGGAGACTTGTCCTTCATCACACAGGGCAGGTGCAGACCCGGGAGGTCCTTGCGTCCTGGGGACTGCTTTAGTCCTGGCTCTCTCGTCCTGCTGCTTCCTGTTCCCTGTCACTGTCGTCCTGCTCACCCACTTCCCCAGGATAGAGGAAGACCTGAGATATGTTGACTATTCTGTGACTAAGAACAGAGAGCTGGATCTTCCAGGATGGGAGACTATCCCAGACTCTGTCCACTTTATGATTTATCGTCTCTTTTCTAAAGTACAGTGGTACCTCGAGATACGAGTGCCCTAACATACGAGATTTTGAGATACGAGCTGTCAAGCGAGCTATTTTTGCTTTGAAATACGAGCAACATTTGAGATAGGAGTAATTGCGCGGATCAGCCAGCTGCACATGACCCACCAGTTTACCACGACTTGAGCATCTCATAGTTTCCCACACCTCAAGGTTACGGAACGAATTAAACTCGTATCTCGAGGTACCACTGCATTCATATCAGGTATATTCTTCCCTGCTTCCCTTTAAAGAGACTCAGCCTCAACCTCAGGCCGTGACTTCATCGTGGCAGGCCATCTCGGTCTAATCATAGCGTGACACAAGGCAGCATCTTCCAGAATCAGATGCATTTGCCACGTGGGGTCATTTCTTAATAGCTTCTGGGCTCAGGGTCATTAGCATGAGGGTAAAGGCTACTGAGGGATGGGAGCCGAGCAGACTTATAAAGCATCGACTAATAATGGCTTTCTGTGGAGTTCTCTCACTGAGACACTGTCCAGAAGCAGTTAAAAGCAGGCATCAGGGGACTTCCTTGTTCTGCTGCTGACTAGCTGTATGACCTTGGACAAGTTCCTGAACCTTTCTGTGTCATGATTCACCCCTCTGAAAAAGGAAGGCCGGGGTAATTTTTTGTGTTTTAGAGCCAGGATTGGCCACACAAATGCTCAGCGTCTAGTTTTAGTGGAACATTGGAAACCTTATTAAAAAGTTATTGAGAACGTGAAGATGGCCCTTCAAAGGCCTGAGACACATGAAACCACCCCTCCTACAGCTTTTTGAGATAATTGCCGCATCTAGGGCCTGGTCAGAATTCAATAAATTCCAGTTATTAATAATGCTTTGGGTCGTTTATATTATTTACCCCAGCTTACAAATGAAAGAACGCAGGATCTGAGAAGTAAAACCACTTACTCGACAGGTCAGACAGCTGAGTGGCTAAGCTGTAACGCTCCTTTGGGCCTGCTTTCACAGGGAATGAGCAGAAATTCCCCACAGACAGAGCTCAGGCGAGGGGGAACTAACCAGCTCCTGACCCATGCATTGCAGGTGCTGAGAGCCAGGGGCCCAGAATCCACCCGTTGTCTCACGGAAGAGATGACAGCAAAGAGAGCTGCAGGTCTTACTCCTGTGGCATGGGGGACAGTTATAAAGCCAATAGCAGGACTGAGGTCCTTTGACTCGGGTCAGGCTGTTGGGGAGATCCCAGCAGATCTTGGAAGTTACTCTGATCAGAAACTTAAGACTGATCACCACTTGTCAGGCCTGTGGATGGTAAGTCCTTGACTGACTTCATCCCAAGTGGAGAACCAGGTTCCTTCCTCAGCCCCACCCACCTGGCAGGGATCTTTCTTTTCTTTGGTCTGGAATATTTTCCGGCCTCCCAAGAGTGAAGAACAATCTGGAAAACACCTCTCAGATCAGGGTCACAGCACCAATAGCCCTGACCAGGTATGGCCACGCTCCCTTATAGATGAGGAAACAAAGGTCAGAGAGGGTAGTGCCATGCCTTGAGTCACACAAGCTAGAAAGGGGTGGAGTGAGACTTGAATCCAGGTCTTTCTGGTCAGACCATACCATACCATACCATACCATTCATACCAACCATCCCAAAACTTATAACCACACCGGATAGTGAACCTCGCTGGGATGATTAATTTTATGTGGCAACTTGACTCAGCCATGGAATAGCCAGATGTTTGACCAAACATGATTTTCAGTGTTTTACATAAAGGTGTTTTTGGAGGAGATTAATGTGTAATGTAGTAGCCTCAGTAAAACAGGGACTAGTTCAAAGAAAGTGACAAGATAAGTCAAAGGACACATATGCATTGCCCGTGGACACAGACCACAGGGTGGTGAAGGCCAGGAGAGGGAGGATGCAGAGGGGTAAGTGGAGGAGAGCACAGTGGGTGGGAATGGGGGACATGTATAACAGCGCCAACAATAAGAACAAACACACATTGAAACTGGGACTCGAGCATTCTTCTGTTCTTATAGGTTTATTTCTAGCCTGCAGAGGCAAAATGTTTTTAAAGAAAAGAATCAGGGGAAAAAAAATAAAAAACAGATACAGAGGCAAAGAAGCAGTGAACAGACTGTCATACTACAGCGGGAAGGCAGGGGAGGTTGTGGGGGATGGGGCTGTAAGAGATCAACCATCAACCGAAGGACTTGCATGCATGTATATAAGCATAACCAATGGATACAGGACACTGGGGGGTGGAGGGGACAGGTGAGGGCATATACTGGGGGTAGGGAAGGCCGGGGGGAGGTCAATAGGGGGAAAAAAGACATATGTACTAATATTTGTAATACTTTAAACAATAAAACACACACACACACACACACACACACACACACACACACACACACACAACAGGGTGCCCATCCTAATGGAGGCAAGCCTTATCCAATGAATTGAAGGACTGAATGGAACAAAACAACTAATATTCCAAATAAAATAGACCTTTTCTGCCTTCAAATAGAAACATTACCTCTTCCTGGATCTCAAGCCTGGCATCCTTTGGACGGGAGCTGCTCCATCAGCTCTCCTGGGCCTCAATGGCCAGTTCCCCCTGTGGATTGTGGGATATGCCAGCCTTTCTGATTGCAGAAGCCAATTCCTTATTTCATATGCATATACGATATGCTCTTGGTTCTATCCCTTTGTCTCTCCACACAATGGTCTTCTATGAATTGGGCCTGGCTCTCGGGGAATACAGCGACAAGGCAAAGATGAGGAGATAAGAGGCCCTATTTGCAAGGTGATCACCATGCAGGCAAAGTAAACAGTTTGCAGATGCGCTACTATTGAGGCCTGAGAAGCACTTGATGAGGCTGAGGATCTAGGGGGTGGGATTTTAGGCAGAAGGACCTGTGAATTTAAAAGCAGCCAAGCAGCCAAAACTGGTTTGGCTCAGTGGGGAGAGCCTCAGCCTGTGAACTGAAGGGTCCCAGGTTCATTCCGGTCGGGGGGGCATGTATCTTGGTTGCGGGCACATCCCCAGTGGGGGGTGTTCAGGAGGCAACTGATGGATGTCTCTTTCTCATTGATGTCTCTAACTCTCTATTCCTCTCACTTTCTCTCTGTAAAAAGCCAATAAAATATATTTTAAAAAAATAAATAAATAAAAGCAGCCAAGCAAAAGGGCAGAACCCGGTTGGGTCCTAAAATTGACAGTATCCATCAGGTTCTAGTCAGGAAAATAAAATTTATGCTAATTATGTTAACAATAAGCATCTGCTCTGGAGGCCTGGAGAGAATGCAAACACTGAGGTGACAGCGATGCTAAATGCAGAAAGCAGCCACCTTCTATCCCCAGGGCTGGGGAACACAGGAAAGAAATTGGGGTGATTAGAAATTAGAAGCCTAAAGCTATTCCTGAGAAACTGGGACTCAGACACGGGAAGAAGGGCATTGCCAGGGGGCCGCTGGGACCTCTGGATGCATTTGGAGAGTCTAGTTCTGCCAGGGTGTGCTGGAGCTGGCTAGCAGGGGCTTAAGGGAACCAACTGTTACATTTCCAGGCGTTTCTTTGAGCTGGTTGCTAAGCCTTTGGTAGCTTGCGGTCACTCAGGATGGGTTGCTATAAAAGTCGATGAGATCACTCATTGAGCAGAGTGCTTGGCACATGGAGAGTGTTCAATCAGCAGGAGACATGATTACTGTGAGCATTCATCCACCCCAAGTGCCAGAGTCTGTTTCTAACTCCCACTTGGAAGTGACCTCACGTGTGTGTGGATGCCTCAAGTGCAGGTCAAGAATGAAAGACAAGAGGAAATCCAATGTCCCTGTAAACTACCCACCCCTATCTCAGTTCCTGACTGAGGATCCGCCCAGACCAGGTGGTTGAAGGTGGTTGACATTGGGAGTGTCTAAATCAGCGGTTCTCAACCTGTGGGTCTCGACCTCTTTAGGGGGTCGAACAACCCTTTCACAGGGGTCGCCTAAGACCATCAGAAAATGCAGATATTTACATCACGATGCATAACAGTAGCAAAATTTCATGGTTGGGGGTCACCACCACATGAGGAACTGTATGCAAGGGTCGAGGCCTTAGGAAGGTTGAGAACCACTGGTCTAAATGCTCCCTAGAGTCTGGGTGTGTGTGTGTGTGTGTGTGTGTGTGTTTTAATTTTTTATTTATTTTATTTATTTATTTTTTTACAGAGAGGAAGGGAGAGGGATAGACAGTTAGAAATATCGATGAGAGAGTCATCAATTAGCTGCCTCCTGCATGCCTCCTACTGGGGATGTGCCGGCAACCAAGGTACATGCCCTTGATCAGAATCGAACTTGGGACTTTTGAGTCCACAGGCCGATGCTCTACTCACTGAGCCAAATCGGTTTCGGCTCTGGGTGTGTTTAACCTTGATCAGGTAGCTCACAGATGTCAAGGTACTTCCATACTGGCCACACTGAGAGAAGAAATACACCCACTTGGGACAAAGTAGGGAGGTTGTTGGTTTCCTCTTTAATCTAAACTCTGTTTTATTTATTAAGGTAGCTCCTTAGAGAACTATTACTGAGAAGAATTTTTAAAAATGCACCACTACCATATAATAAGGTACTGCCGTTTCTCTCTGGAAGGCTGAGAGTTGAATCTGATGCCTGATAGTTGTAAGAGGGCAAAGGAGGAAGGTTCCTTGGGGGGATGTTAGCATGTTACTGGTGTCTTTGTGGCATGCTTCAGCTCTACTTTTGCTTCTTTTGGCTCACAACTGAAAGACAAGTGGACCAAGAAGGATACTTCACTACAGTCACAACCAAAGAGTCAATCCACTGGCCAGTGTCCAGAGAGGTCTAATTGAACCCACAACAAACATTTTCAAGTTGGCTTTGAGGCCCTGGGATTCTCGCTCAGTTTGTTCTCTCGAGAGACTTTCAAGATAGACTAACATCTCATTTCATAGACCCAAGTTCAGTTCTGCGGTGGCAGTGTGTTTATGGAAGGCCAAAACATTCCTAAAATAACTTTCGTTGTATTAGTGATGCTAACATTTTTTTCATGCATGCTGTTTGCTAGACAAGAGTTTTCACTCATGAAATAAATATTTATTGAGTAGCAATTATGTGTTAGACAACAAAACAGATGTTCATGAAGTTGGGTCACATCAGTCGAACTTTGTTGTTGTTTTTCAAGATTGTGTGGGCTATTCTGGGTCTTTCGCCTCTTTCATGGACACTTTAGAATCAGTGTGTCAAAATCCTCAAAATAACGTGCTGGGATTCTGGTTTCTGAATGCTTTTGTTATAAAAGTCGCTCTTTTTTTTTTCACTTAGCAGTTATTGGCACTCGTTGGAATATACTACTTTGAAAACGTTATCTTATATTCTCTGTGCATTTTATATAATTTCATAGTTGTTCATTTTATATCATTTCCAAATTCTTTACACATGGGCCGCTTCAACTAATTTTGTTGACCACATTGTATATGTTTCTATAGTTGTCATAACACTGGACACATGTACATATTTAGCAAAACAAATGTCACCCAACCAATTCATTGGGTTCTGTGTCCCATTTCAGAAAGAGAGAGAGAGAGAGAAAGAGAGAGAGAGAGAGAGAGAGAGAGAGAGAGAAGAGAAGAGAAGAGAAGAGAAGAGAAGAGAAGAGAAGAGAAGAGAGAGAGAGAAAGAGAGAAAACTTCTGTCTAGCCTGGTGGGAAATCACCCCACCTTCAGGCAGGCAGTGTAATGTCATGGAAGGAACATGGATCAAAAATCTCTATGCCTTACTTTTCTCATCTATAACTTTAGTGTCTCAAAGAATCCCTGAGTTATTCTAATTGCCGCTAAATTGAAAATGGGGACAAAAGTTAGGAAAGCTGTCAGTAGTTAATCAATATTGGGTTATTTGGTATAGGGGTTATTGTGTGAGGTCGGACATGGTTATTGTTCGGCTGTCCTGTCATGTTACTAAAGATAGCAGTCTAATTTTCTATTCCTGACTTAGAAATAGCAGACTGACTTCCTGGACCCGTTATGGCTGATAAAGGGTTGACTTCCTGGGCTGGTTACTGATGACTGTGGGTCAGAGTTCAATTTTCTCGTGTGGTCTTGCCATGGTCCATTGGTACATCCAATCTCTCACCGTCATTAACTATTGGGGAAATTCTCCATTCACCTCAACTCCAAAGTTCTCCAAGTCAGGGGAATGTGTCCAGCATCCTGTTTTGTGCTTTTGGGAAGGATGACAATTGACAAAATCATGGTTCTTTCCAGAATTTCTTGCTTGTAATTCATCAAGTTACAGACCACTTTTTGAATGCAATAGTTGGCCCTTTCTGATTATGGAAAAGGGTCCTCTTAAACCTTCTAAGACTTGCTGAAACTGGTTTGGCTCAGTGGATAGAGCGTTGGTCTGTGGACTGAAAGGTCCCAGGTTTGATTCCGGTTAAGGGCATGTATGTACCTTGGTTGCAGGCACACCCCCAGTGGGGGTCCTGCAAGAGGAAGCTGATTGATGTCTCTCTCTCATCGATGTTTCTAACTCTCTATCCCTCTCCCTTCCTCTCTGTAAAAAAAATCAATAAAATATACTTAAAACAAAAACTTATAAGACTTGTGAGTTCCCAAAAATATAAAGAGCATCTGATACCCGTGATTTTGAACTTGTGGACACTCGCTGATGCCCTTGAGGGATCTAGAGGTGCAATCCATCACAGAACCTTTAACTCTCTGTCCTGCTTATTTCTCAGGACGCTGACTAAGATTGGACTAGTTTTGTAACATTTCTCAGCAATTAATTTTATAATAAAAAGGGAGAGAAACTCCACCCCTGTCCCAGGCTCCACACTCTTTGGTCTGTGGCCTAGTTTTATACCAGCCTGTGTTGAGACATTTTTTTTTCTCTCAATTTTAAATCATCTATAAACAAAGATGAAGATAAATATGAGAGACTGTCAGTGGCTGGCCATGCCTTAAATACTTACTCTCTGGTCCTTTAGATAAGATGTTTGTCAAATCCTGCCATGGTTAATTTAGGGCCTTTGCCAGGTTTTAGAAGCAGGGCCCCCCTCATTTTCAGTGAAGTGGGGGAGCTGCCTGCCTCCTCCATGCCACCTCCCACAGAAAAGGAAATACCAGCCTGCTTGTCAGCTGGGCAAGGATGAGAGCAGTTGAAGGTTTCTCAGAGGATCTGACATGCTGGCTTCTAGGAACTGTGGGCCTGAGAGTTTTGCTTTGTTTTTTACCCATCATGCCTCCTGTCAGGTGATGCTCTTCAGGCTGGTCCAACTGCCTTTCCCAGTCCAGGCTGTGGCATGCAGAAGAGGAGTCAATACTTTCAAGGCCCCAAAGAGTCCTCTCTCCAGAGCCCCATCCTTCTGGGTGAAGCTGCAAGAATGATTTTTCCTTCCCTTTTCACCAAACACACTGAACTTCCCCGTGAGAAAATAATGGAGGGACAATGAATAATGATGTCCTCAAAACTGTTTACAGCCTTACATTAAGGTTGAATACAGGTACATGTAATCAGCATGATCTTAACTATTTTAAAGCATATGATTAGACAGCAAAAATACGTATCAAAATAAGACATTGGAATGGAAATACTCTTTTAAAAAATTTTATTGATTTCAGAGAGGAAGGAAGAGGGAGAGAGAAAGAGAAACATCAGTGATGAGAGAATCATTGATCAGATGCCTCCTGCATGCTCCACACTGGGGATTGAGCCCACACCCAGGCATATGCCCTGATTGGGAATCGTACCATGATCTTCTGGTTTTTAGCTCAACGCTCCAACCACTGAACCACACCAGCCAGGCAACAAATACTCTTGAGTAACCGGTTGCCCCAAGGAATTGAAGTCTGGGTTCTCTATTCCTCTTTAAGTTGTTCTGTACTTCCACATTGTCTCCCTAAAAACGTGTAGTTTTCAAATCAGATGAAAAAAATAGTTTGGCCTAACTCTACTGTAGGGCATAATGTCAGAAGAAACACACCCCCACTTGCACTCAAATATCTTTCTGGGAGCAGATGAAGCAGGAATCTGTAAAGGTGTCATCTTGGCCAATTGTCAGTTTCTAGAAACTGGCAGAAAATGAAGGAAAACGGCTATTAGGAAGCCTTGAATTATTCTGGTATCTGTTTTCATTCTTACTTTTCTTCACAGGCAAAGACCTTTATTTCCTACTTTAACTGTTTTTGATGTTGGAGCAACTAAGAATTATAGTTGTCCTCACACTTAATATATTTAATTTTTCACACATAAAAGTCCTAAGTAGGAAGAAAAGTCCTGGATGTATTTGAAAGTCGCTGATGCCTTCTTTTTCACATAGGACAAACCCATTGCCGCTCATATTTATTTTTATTGCATCTATAAATCGATTGGGAGCAATAAAAACCCAGAAGCCTGAATATCAGGAAGGAAAAGAGACTTGGTCACAACTTGCTGGGGACTCTGCAATGCATATTTATTCC
>JAAGEH010000357.1:796887-876648 GCA_011751065.1 Lasiurus cinereus
ATTGTCCGTGTCCATGGGTTATCGGTTAGGCGGTTATGCATATATGCATAAAAGTTCTTTGGTTAATCTCTTCCCCGCCTCCCTCTCGCCTTTTCCCTCTGTGATACATGAGTCTGTTCCATACTTCTGTGTCTCTCTATTTTATCCGTTTATTTTGTTCATTAGATTTCACATATGAGTGAGATGATGTGATCACATGAATTAACGCAAGCAAAGTGCTTATAAAAGTGCTTGAAATAGAATAAGTATGGGGTCGAACGACCCTTTCACAGGGGTTGCCTAAGACTATTGGAAAACACCTATTTCCCATGGTCTTACGAACCAACACACCGCTCCTCGGTGTCGCAAAGTGTAGCCATGGAGTTTACTGTTGTCCTATGAAGACTGTTGCCCATGCTACACCACGATTCAAGACAAAATGTCATTTATTTGTCATTAGAAATAAATATTTCACAATATATAATTACATATTGTTTTTGTGATGAATCCCTATGCTTTAATGATGTTCAATTTGTAACAATGAAAATACATCCTGCCTATCAGATATTTACATGACAGTTTATAACAGTAGCAAAAGTACAGTGATGAAGAGCAACGGAAATCATTTTATGGTTGGGGGTCACCACCACATGAGGAATTCTATTAAAGGGTCGCAGCCTTAGGAAGGTTGAGAACCACTGCTTCAGACCCTGGTTCTCAGTGCCGGCCTGTCTGACCTCACACCGGGGAGCAGGCCCAGACCCACAGGCTGCTGGCACCGGGGCCTGCGGCAGGCATTGGTCTTGAACCCTCCTGCTTCGTCTCCACCCTGATCTCTCCCCCCTTCTTCCCAGGCCTCCTTCGCTCCCCTCTGGCCCTCTTGGCTTTGGCTTCGGCTCCAGCTCTTCTAGTTCTTTCGATTTGGCAGCTGCCCTTGCCCCCGCTGGCTGCGCCTGACTGCACCCAGCCAGCACTCGCCCTGGACGCTGGCAGCCCTGGCAGCTGCCGGGAAAAATCCTGTTTGACCCGCCTCCAGCTGCAGTCCCACCGCCGTGCTGACCTGGCTTAAATGCAGGGGTGGAATCCCCAGAGGTTCCCACGCAGTTCAACTTCTCCAGGGTGTGATGGGTCCACGTCTCTGTTCCGGAGTGGGAGTGGGGGCTACGGTGTATTTTCTGATCAGATTTGGGCATATTTTTCTGGTCCCTCTGTCGGCACTCTTTGGGTAGCACCCCCAAAGCCCCCACATGCTATTGTCTAGGGCTTCTGCACACCCATTTTTCATTGTCCAGGAGACTTCTCATGCCCCACCATCTTCCAACTCCTGCTCATCCTTTGGGCCTCAATTTTTTTTTTAAATATATTTTATTGATTTTTTTACAGAGAGAAAAGGAGAGGGATAGAGAGTTAGAAACATCGATGCGAGAGAGACATCGATCAGCTGCCTCCTGCACGCCCCCCACTGGGATGTGCCTACAACCAAGATACATGCCCTTGACCGGGATCAAACCTAGGACCTTTCAGTCTGCAGGCTGATGCTCTATCCACTGAGCCAAACCAGTTTCGGCTGAGCCTCAATTTTGATGTCACTTCCCTTGGGAAGCTTTCAAGCTCATGTCCCGAATCCCTGGCCTGGATCATGCGGGTGCCTCTTCTTTGTTCTCCTTTTCACCCATACATCTCTCTCACCATCACAGTCACTGACAGGAAGTCCTTCATCTATGCAGGTGCAATCTGAAGAGCAAGAATGCACTCACTGCTCCTCCACAACAACCTGAGACAGACACCACATTTCTCTCTGCGGATGATCATGCCTGTCCTATGGAAGATAAAGATCTGTATAAAACCACAGAGATCCTGCTGAGACCGGTTTGGCTCAGTGGATAGAGTGTCGGCTTGCGGACTGAAAGGTCCCAGGTTCGATTCCAGTCAAGGGCATGTACCTTGGTTGCGGGCACATCTCCACTGTGGGGCATGCAGGAGGCGGCTGATGGATGTCTCTCTCTCATCGATGTTTCTGACTTTCTATCTCTCTCCCTTCCTCTCTGTAAAAAATCAATAAAACATATTTAAAAAGAATAAAATAAAAATAAAACCACAGAGGTCCTTAGGTGTGGTCGGGTGCTGACCTGGAGGGGCTCTGAGCCACGTGCTCTCAGCTGCTTCTGGGTGGGTGGCCTTTCTCACACGGCTCTGCACCATCCGGCTCCTCCTCTGTTTGTTCACAACTGTGTCCTCATGCAGTGCAACTCCGGCAAAAACTGAGCTGGATGAATACTTTTAGAGAAATCAGTGCCTGGATTCTAGTTACGTTTTGTCTCACCTATTCAAATAATACACTCCTGATTTAAAAAATAGATATAGCTGTCAAATTACAGCAGGAAGGTTAGAGAGAGGTGGGATAGATAAGAGATCAACCAAAGGACTTGTATGCATGCATATAAGCATAACCAATGGACACAAGACACTGGGGGCTGAGGTATGCCTGGGAGGGGGGGCAATGGGAAGATATGTATACATGTAACACATTAATAAAACAATTAAAAAAATAGATATACTTTTTTTTTATTGATTTCAGAGAGGAAATGAGAGGGAGAGAGAGAGAAACATCAATGGTGAGAGAGAATGATTGATCAGTTGCCTCCTAGCCTGGAGATGGAGACTGCAACCTGGGCATGTGCCCCAACCGGAAATAGAACCGTGACCTCCTGGTTCACAGGTTGATGCTCAACCACTGGGCCATGCCAGCCTGAGGATACATTCCTGGTTCTTGATTTGGTGAGATCAAGTCTGACTGAGGCAGATTTCTTTGGGTTCCTGAGTGATTTCTGTGTTCATCACTCCTATTCCACATGAACACCTGGAGCTGACCGTGTTGTCTCCCCAGTCCCCCACATTTTGTACCGTCAGAGATTGGGGCCAGAGTGTTTAAGTGACCTCTCCAAGGTCCCACAGGGAGCCAGCGACTAACAGGATGCAAAGTCGCTGATTGCCAGTCCTGTGTCCTCTCTCCACACCTGGTCAAACAGAAACCACAGTCCCAGGAGGCTGTGCAGTTCAAACAAACACCGCTTTTGCAACTGGTTTGATCAGGACTCCAACCAGGACGCAGGGGCTCTGGGCTCGATGCTTCTGGGGACTGCGATCGCCCAGAGAAAACACAGAGACTCGGCAAAGGCCCTAAGAATGGTTAGCTTTAAACCTGCCCTTCATTGCTGTGTGACCTTGGGTGCTTCGCTTCTCTGGTCTCCAGTCTCCTCTTCCCCAGCATGGTCTCTGGAAATTCGAATGTTGAAGACCTAATCCCCAATGGGATGGTATTTGGAGGTGAACCTTTGGGAGGTAATTAGGGTTAGATGAGGTCACGAGGCTAGAGCCCCTATGACAGGATTGGTGTTCTTATAAGGAAAGAAAAAGAAAGTAGAGCATGTGCGCGCGCGTTCTCTCTCTCTCTCTTTTTTTCTCTCTCTCCCCTCTCCCTCCCCCCCCTCCCCATGTGAAGACACAGTGGGGAGGCAGGAAGAGGAACCAAACGTGCCACCTTGATCTTGGACCATCTCCCCTAGAGCCCTGAGAAGTAAATATCTGTTGTTTGAGCCACACACCTGAGGCATCTTGTTACAGTAGCCGGAGCTGCTTAAGACACAGGGGTCTATAAACTGGAACTTGAAGGCTCCTGTGGCTCTGCGATTCGAACATTCTTTCTCAGGGCCCCCCTGTTATTGGCTGTGCTTGTTCCTGCCACTGTGCGGTCCCGCCCCTTCCTCCTCACCGTATGCTCCTGCCACCGTCTTGTCATGAATTAAAATCTGCTGCTAAAATCCTGTTAACTTAGAGATTGGTTACAAGTCTCAGCTCAAAGGTATAAAGAAAAAGCAGCCAAAACCGGTTTGGCTCAGTGGATAGAGTGTCGGCCCGTGGACTGAAGGGTCCCAGGTTCGATTCCGGTCAAGGGCATGTACCTGTATCTTGGTTGCGGGCACATACCCAGTAGGAGGTGTGCGGGAGGCAGCTGATCAATGTTTCTCTCTCATTGATGTTTCTAACTCTCTGTCCCTCTCTCTTCCTCTCTGTAAAAAATCAATAAAAATATATATATATTTTAAAAAAGCAGCGCCGTTGGGTCAAATCCAGGCACTTAAAAAAAATTTTTTTTAAATATATTTAATTGATTTTTTACAGAGAGGAAGGGAGAGAGATAGAAAGTCAGAAACATCGATGAGAGAGAGACATCGATCAGCTGCCTCCTGCACGCCCCACAGTGGAGATGTGCCTACAAGCAAGGTACATGCCCCCAACCAGAATCGAACCTGGTACCTTTCAGTCCTCAGGCCGATGCTCTATCCACTGAGCCACACTGGTCTTGGCACTTTTAAAAATTTTTGTGTAATCTAGCCTCAGTCTGCAAAATGGAGTTAATAATACTTATAGGATAAGAATTGTGACGATTCAATGCAGTTGAGCATGTGAAGTATTCATGTTGCTGGAAGTCAGCAGATTCTTCTGTACAAGAACGAGTGATAAATAATGCAGGCTTGCGGCCCATGGTCTTTCAGCATTGCCAGGACTGGGTGGAAATGACCAGGGGCACTATGCAAACAAATGACCGTGGCTGTATTCCAATAAAACTTTACTTATAAAAACAGGTGGCACACTGGATTTCCAGCGCCCATCCACAGCACAGTGCTTTGCTGTCCCATGTAGTACCCTGTTTCCCCGAAAATAAGACAGTGTCTTAGATTAATTTTGGCCCCCAAAGAGGCGCTAGGTCTTATTTTCAGGGGAGGTCTTATTTTCCCATGAAGAAGAAGAATATGGTACACATTTATTGTTGAACAAAAAAAAAGGAAATGTCTGACCTGTCTACAGTATGGTGGTCATTGTCATCACAAACCAGCTCCCTGATGGGCCGCGGTGTGGCCAGAGCTGTTCAGGCAGGGCGAGGTCTCTTTACATCAGGAGTCAGACGCCTGATGGTAGCTTCGGGGGGTCTTCTATTCCAGGGAGGCCTTATGTTCTGGGGAGGCGTTATGTTCGGGGGAGGCCTTATTATAGGGGAGGTCTTATTTTCGGGGGATGTCTTACTTTTGGGGAAACAGGATAGAATGATTCTCATTGTGGTTGTTGTTGTTGTTTTTAACATTTCAACACACTGCATGCTGACTTGTATTGTCTGTCTTTCCACGGGCCCCCTACTTCTCTCCCGGCCTCACTTTTCCTTTGCTGAGTAACGGGTACCAGAAGGGCAGGGATACAAACGTTTCGCTGATGTCCTTTCCCCCAGAGCTCCGAGCACACGCAGCAGCGGCTGCTCCAGGAGCGTCTGCTGAGATGAAATGGAATGAAATGAAACAAAATGAAATGAAATAACATGTCCCTCCTCAGTGCAGGCCCAGGGCGCAGCGCCGGAGGCCCGGCAGGCCGGGTGCGGGCCCGCTGCCAGCGGGGAAGAAAGCCTTTCTCAGGCCCGGCGGCCTGCAGACGGGGCGGGCCCCGCCTCATAAAGAGATCTTGTGCTCCCACTGCAGTGAAAGCCCCAGCTGGCACCCCGGGGCGGTGGCCGGCGGCAGGAGCTGGCCCGAGTGCCCACTGCCCGGTCCCCTCCTCCTGCGGGCCCAGCGCCGGGCTGATGGGGCCCATTGTCCCTTGTCCATTGTGTGGAGCCGGGGTGCGGGGAGCGGAGGGCAAGTGGGGGGAGCAGCCAGCCTCTCCTTTCAGAGAGCTCGCCTCCAGGAGAACAGAAAGAGGAGGAAGCAGGCGCTGGCCACGCCGATGTGCCACCTCGTGCCCTGCCAGGCGAGCATCCTCGGAGCGAGGGTGGCATTTGCTGGGCGTCGCTGGTCGCCTGGAAGGGGAGCGGGGCTTTGGGAGATGGGTCACTGGAAAGCACGGAGACTCAGGAGCCCATCTGGCAGTGATTCTGCTCATCTCAGCATCCTGGCCAGGGACCAGACAGGAACAAAATTGCCTTCTCTTCTCTTAATCCCCAGACCAGTTCCAACTGGACTCGGTCGGCCTCCAGCCCTGCAGGATCTGTCAGTGTTACTCCGCTTGGCTCAAGGGCTCAAAGAAAGGCCCTAGAGCCGAGGCTGGTTTGGCTCAGTGGATGGAGCATCGGCCTGCAGACTGAAGGGTCCCAAGTTTGATTCCAGTCAAGGGCATGTACTTTGGTTTCGGGCACATCACTAGTAGGGGGCATGCAGGAGGCGGCTGATCGATGTCTCTCTCTCATGGATGTTTCTAACCTTCTATCTCTCTCTCTTCCTCTCTGTAAAAAATCAATAATAATAATTAAAAAAGCCCCTAGAAACGCCACTAACTGGCCCAGGCATGGCTGGGCACAGGAAGGGGCCAGGGCGGAGTGTAGGGAATGGAAAACCTGGCTTTCCCAGTCCTTGGGACTTGGGTGGGTCCTGGGTCCCCCCAGGAGGGATAAAGGACTTCATCCTCCTTCACTGGAGAGGTGGTCCCTGGGAACCAACTTCCTGGATTCGCCTTTCAGCTCTGTTGCTTACCATCCCCGTGATCTGGGCAGGTCATTCGATGTCCTGTGACTCAGTTTCCTAGGATGTAAAACAGAAACAGTATTGGGATTCCTCCAAGTGCTGTTATGAGGTATCACATGAGCAAGTGAGCACACACACACACACACACACACGCACGCACGCACACACACAGGTTAGAAGAGAGCCTTGCATTTACATATATATATATATATATATATATATATATATTATTGATTTTTTTTACAGAGAGGAAGGGAGAGGGATAGAGTTAGACATCGATCAGCTTGCCTCTTGCACGCCCCCTACTGGGGATGTGCCCGCAACCAAGGTACTTGCCCTTGACCGGAATCGAACCTGGGATCTTTCAGTCCGCAGACCGACGCTCTATCCGCTGAGCCAAACCGGTTTCAGCGCCCTGCATTTTTTAGTCATAACCGCAGAGCAGTGCCCAGCACAGAGCCGGCAGTCCTGATAACACCAGGAGGTGGTGCAGAGTGGAGTGCTAAGCGAGTTCTAAGATACAAACCAGCCTCCATTTCTTGTTATTTTCTTCCTTCTCTGCATCATTTCATTCCCAGGGAGTTATCTAATAATGATAAGAACAAATTAGTCTTCAGGTCTCCGTGGCTTCGCGCCGGGTCCCTGGGTTTTGGTCCACAGTGAACAATCCATGGCTGCGGTGTTCAGGCTGCCGAGAGCAGGTTTAAGGGTGAGGGCTTGTCCGAAGCCCCCAGGACTGACGGGGAGACGCCCTAAGGACCCCCGCTGTCAGGAAGGCTGGGGGAGAAGCTTGAGCTTGTGCCCAGCCTTGAAGGAGGGGCAGAGCTGAAAGATGGCTGGAATTGAAGGGGTAGGGAAGGAAGCACACTTTTGATTCCTACTATATTCTGAGCCACTCAAATGTGGTGAACATTTGTGACTCTACAATCTGTTTTTTGGGGGGTTCAAATCCTGGCTCCACCCCTGCCTGGCAAGCTCCTTAGCTTCTCTGGGCCTCAGTTTTCTCGTCTGTTGACACGGAGGTTAGGACAGTCCTGATCTGATAGTGTTGTTATGAGAATGAATTGGGTTAAAATATATAATGGGATTAAAACAGAACCTTGCCCACAGGATGTGTCCAGGAAAGGTTATTAGATAATAGTGCGAGCCACTCTTGGTACTCTTTTTTTTTTTATTATTTAAATATATTTTATTGATTTTTTTACAGAGAGAAGGGAGAGGAATAGAGAGTCAGAAACATTGATGAGAGAGAAACGTCCATCAGGTGCTTCCTGCACACCCCCCACTGGGGATGTACCCATAACTAAGGGACATGCCCTTGACTGGAATCGAACCTGGGACCCCTCAGTCCGCCGGCCGATGCTCTATCCACTGAGCCAAACCGGCCTCGGCACTCTTGGTCCTCTTAATCCATGTAGACAAACATCCCTTACTATATTACTGCTGACCTCCTCCCGAGAAGAGAAGAAGGGGGAGCTCAGTCACTGGAGAGGGGAGTAGGGAGAAACTGGCCATGTGTAGAAGCTTCTCTTCCTCTGAGGGCAGCAGTTCTCAACCTGTGGGTCACGACCCCTTTGAGGTTTGAATGACCCTTTCACAGGGGTCGCCTAAGACCATCGGAAAATGCAGATATTTACATCACGATGCATAACAGTAGCAACATTTCATGGTTGGGGGTCACCACCCCATGAGGAACTGCATGCAAGGGTAGCGGCCTTAGGAAGGTGGAGAACCACTGTCTTAGGGGCTGTCCGGTAGACGTGTGTTCAACACAGCTCTTCCGGATTTGTGCCAGCTCAGAGCCGCATGGCTGGTAGATAATTCTGGCCAGTTCTAGGATCCAGTGTGAGGAGGTGCCAATTCCAGAGGTTAGAAACCAGACGATCTACCGTCAGTTTACTGGTGCTCAAACTTTGGCCCCACCTGCCTGCCTTCTTTGT
Organism: Lasiurus cinereus; assembly: GCA_011751065.1. Taxonomy (NCBI): domain Eukaryota; kingdom Metazoa; phylum Chordata; class Mammalia; order Chiroptera; family Vespertilionidae; genus Lasiurus; species Lasiurus cinereus. The sequence continues at coordinate 805,313 of JAAGEH010000357.1, forward strand.
TTGTCTCTCTATCGATTTGGAACTTAGACAAGAACGAGGCTTGTTATCATGAAGTTCTCTTAAATCCCCCCCCTCACCCCAACAAAGCAGATTACATTTAAAATACGCCCTGACCCGTGTGGCTCAGTGGACAGAGCGTCAGCCTGTGGATGAAAGGTGCCAGGTTTGATTCCGGTCAAGGGCATGTACCTTGGTTGCGGGCACATTCCCAGTAGGAGGTGTGCAGGAGGCAGCTGTTCGATGTTTCTCTCTCATCGATGTTTCTAACTCTCTATACCTCTCCCTTCCTCTCTGTAAAAAATCAATAAAATATATATATATTTTTAAAAATAAATAAAATGAATAGCAAAGCACCAGAGAATGAATGGCAGGGCCCATGGGGAAACCGAAACAACAAGTCTGCGTGCTGTGGGATGGTCCCATCAGCAATAGTCTCAGCACAGTTGAGTCTAAATTATCTTGATGGGAAAATTCTCCCAGAATGCTTACCATCAGCAGGGACAATACACAGACTATATTTCCTTCTAATCACTCCTTTTCCTAAATTAGCTCTTGCGGTAACTTGGTGTCATTGTAGAATGGCGGCAAGAATTGCTCTCCCACTTTGGCAGGGATGAGTCTTTGATGTTTGATTCTTGTCAAGGTTTGTGACCTTTCTGACCCCGTGTCCTTCTCTGGAAGATGGAAACAATGCTATCTACCTGCCGTTCTCCAGGTTCTTGTAAGTTACAACGGAGAAACGTACATGGCCTTGGTGCGTGTACCTACTTCATATCCATCCTTCAGCTAAGTCAGTTTCCTTCTCCACAAAAAGAAGAACAGGTTGAACCCCGTAGCTTGCTCTGTTGGAAAGAGAATCTGATGCGAGAACATTATCTTCCCCGATTTTATGTGCGAAACAAGAATACCAAAGGGCTTCTGCTTTTAAAGAGAAATGAATGCACGAAACCTTTATCTTTCAGCTCCGACCTGGCATGTTGAAATGTGCCTGGAGCAAAAGTTCATGGCTGAGCTGCCGGCCTAGAAAATAGCATTCTCTGTTTGACGCGTTGCAGTGACCTTCACATTCCAGCCCTACTTAAAGGAGCTTTTTAAGTGGACCATGAAGTGGCATTTGCGTGGATAAAGTTCTTGTTGAAGGAGAAAATAGGGCAGGTAGTAAGCGTCCTGCTGTTTGCTTTGAGTAGCTTCTCGTCCGGGGAAAACTAGAAATGGGCTCAGGTGGAGAATGGAGTGGAAATGGTTTAGGCCCTGGGTCAGTCCCTGAGACCCCCAATAAATAAGTGGGGGTCCCTGCACATAGACAGGTTGCCCAAATACCAGGGGGTCCTGTCCTCATGCCGGTGGGGGGAGGTCTTCATGAAAATCTACTTTTCTCCAAAGTAGCAAGTGGAAGGGGCTGTGGTCTGACCTAGTTTCTCCATTAGCGGCTTGAAGTATATAGTCGGGGGGCCTGTGAGTTTTTCACAGACTGAAAAGCAAAATATCAGAGACCTGAAAATATGGCAGCTCCGAAGGGCCAGAAGAAAATGGCAAAGTCCCAAATGCAGAAATGCTAACTTTAATTTTACAAAATTTCACAATATGTCAGCTGGCCTACTGCAACTCAACAAACATATATAAAACATACATGTGTAGCTGAAACCGGTTTAGCTCAGTGGATAGAGCGTTGGCCTGTGGACTGAAGGGTCCCGGGTTTGATTCCAGTCAAGGGCATGTATCCTGGTTTCGGGCACATCCCCAGTAGGAGGAGTGCAGGAGGCAGCTGATCGATGTCTCTCTCTCATCGATGTTTCTAACTCTCTGTCCCTCTCCCCTCCTTTCTGTAAAAAATCAATAAAATATATTTTTAAAAAATACATGTGTAATATTATTTGTACATACACTATATATTTTATGTATTTAAATATAACATAGCTTAAACCACCAGAGGAAAAAGTCAGTCATTTATACCAAAACAAATTCAGAATTAGTTTTATAATCCTTAACATTTTCTTAAATAAAACAAGATTGCTCCTATAGGATGTGGCTATACAGGGTGTCCCCCCAAAATGTATACATACTTTAATAGCTGACAGCCCAGTTTTAAAAATGAAATACATTTTAGTAAACACTGCCTTTATCATTATTCAAAGTGTGTGTATACATGTTGGGGAGATACCTTTGTTTTATTTAATAACATTTGTAAGGGGCCTCTGAAAGCCTGGATCCTCCAAAGCTTTAACCCCAGCCTTTGCTGTGGGAGCCCCAGGATCATGCTCCCTCCCCCCAGGGGGGAGATTCCTGAAAAGGTCAGGCCGGGATTGCACGTTGAGTACTAAGTAGATGTGATGACATGTCACAGATTTCACAACCGAGGAGTGTTCTGAAACCGTGGCGTCAAGCTCATCCATGTTGGTCAGGCGCTTCTGACTTAATTGAACGCAGCCCAGTGCTTCTTCCCTGGGGCCGATTTTGCCATCTCTTGGGTTGGTAGGAAGCAGAACTGGGGATGAGGCAAATGTAGGATCATTTAATCATCGATCAGCTGTCTCCTGCACACCCCCTACTGGGGATGTGCTGGCAACCAAGGTACGTGCCCTTGACCGGAAGCGAATGTGGGACCCTTCAGTCTGCAGGCTGATGCTCTGTCCACTGAGCCAAACCTTAGGTTAGGGCTAAATGTAGGATCATTTAATCAGCTTCCTTTTGCACAGGAACTAATTTCCTGGCACTCTGTCATTTTAAATTCCGCTGTTGGAATTTTAAGAAGATGTGGGAACCCTTTTTTTGTCCTGCATGGTTCAGGGTTCCCGTTCAGGGTTCGGATTCTGGAGGAGGCCGAATGCAAATGAAAAGAGAGACTAGAAAAGTATTAATTTGGCGATATTATGGGGCCAGGTGGGAGCCTTCCTCTAGTGGAAAGACTACCCTCTGCTCTGGCCTTTCTATCCCTTTTATTAAGACTATGGGACACACCCATGACCTTTAGGCAGGGAATTCCAAGAACAGAAGTTTACGTGAGACAAACAGGTAGAGGCCGCTTCAGCTAACAATGTTTCCACTAAACAGGGAGTGATTAGCTCTGACCTTTCAGAGCCATGAAGGTTGACCAGCCTTCTGGTCTCCTGTCCACATCTTTCTATCAGTGAGACAATGTTTGGTTTCTGGCAGCACCAACTGAGACCAGGGGAACATGGGAGGGTGAGTGCAGGTAGCACAAATAAACCAAAGAGCATGCTCCCCGGAACCCAGGACCGGATCTGCTCTGCTCCCCAGAGATGCCATGGAGGCTGCTTCTAACCGAGGATGCTTTTTCTTGATGTCTCTCCTGGCTCTGGCACAGGATTGGAGTTGGGCACAGGATGCCCCAGTCCCATGTTTTGTTTTTCATAAGAATCAGAGAAATCTTGACATGTTAAATTGTTCTGGACAAGATTTCAGAAGATTCACTTTTAGTCTGAAAGCTCAGGAATCGTGGCTTTACCTCTGGGGACGGTAGTTCTGTTTCGGGTGTCTTCCATGGGTTGTTTGGATCCTTCTAAATGTGGGTCATGCTCCTCAAGCTGAAACTGGGTCCGGGCTAAAAGTGTACCCCCTACATGGCCCAATTATGAACCGCATTTAACAGTAGCTATCAATATTATTATGTTTTCCTATGTGCTCATTTATTCACCCATCCTTTCTTTCATATAATACAGGAAACTAAGGACACAGATTTTATGGAGTGTTTACTGTGTTATCTTCTTGGTCAGGCAGATCCTCTGATCTATACCTCATTCCTATACAGCAGGCCTTGGCCCATTTTTAGAATTGAGGAACCTGAAATTTGGAGAAGTTAAAAGAACTGCTGAATTACAGAATTGTAAGTAGCAGAGTCAAGGTTCAAAACCATGTTTATTTCATTCCTAAGCCTTTGCTCCCTTTTATAGTATAGGACATTGCTTTTTTTTTTTCCTATTCTTATTTTTTCCCCTCATTCCCTGACACAAAATTAAAACAGGTTACATCCTAAGAATATGTCATTCCACTTTTGTGCTGGGGACTAGAAGAGAATGGTCCCTTCAGGTAGCTCTTTGTGTTCGAGAACCCACACTGCTGGGGATGCTGACCTGGGGAAGGCTGGCTTGTGGTGCCAGCTAGAGTGGACTCCTTGCGAGATCTGCCTGCCTGAGTGCTTGCGGGGAGGGGAACCCAGGAAGAAGTGACTGGTCGGGATGGGGTGACTTAGGAGATCTTCATGGTAGAAACGGTGTTGTGAATTGTACCTGAACAGAGAATAGCTGGCAGACCTGCAGGGCAGAGGGCTTGGAGGAGCAGGGCTGGGTCTGCAGTGGGTTACATACAGGGGGCCTTGGCCTATCTCAGGAGCAGGGTATTGAATAGACCTCATGGCAGAGGGGCACAGAGAGGTCTGCAGGCAGGTGCCTTGTGTGGGTTTCATTCCTCGAGGGCAATAAGGGATGGGGGGACCTTCTCGGAGCCCATCAACCTCAGCAGACACCTGAGCAAAGTCTACAGCAGTAGTTCTCAACCTTCCTAAGGCCGCGACCCTTTAAGACAGCTCCTCATGGGGTGGTGACCCCCAACCATAACATTATTTCCGTTGCTACTTCATTGCTGTCATTTTGCTACTGTTATGAAATGTAATGTGAACATCTGATATGCAGGATGTATTTTCATTGTTACAAATTGAACATAATTAAAGCATAGGGATTAATCACAGAAACAATACGTAATTATATATTGTGAAATATTTATTTCTAATGACAAATAAATGAAATTTTGTCTTGAATCGTGGTGTAGCATGGGCAACAGTCTTCATATAACAACAGTAAACTACATGGCTACACTTTGCTACACCGAGGAGCGGTGTGTTGGTTCCTAAGACCATGGGAAATAGGTGTTTTCCAATAGTCTTAGGCGACCCCTGTGAAAGGGTTGTTCGACCCCCAAAGGGGTCTCGACCCACAGATTGAGAACTGCTGATCTACAGAGCCCTGAGTCACAGCAAGGTCAAAGGTGAGAGTGTGGCTAGCCTCTTGGACTCCATCTCTTTACCAGGGAAGTAGTTGAAAAGGTGACTTTTGTGGACAGCCAGAAGGGCCTCCTTTGTGTGTGCATTGAGGCCAGGCTTTGCAGTTGGACGAAGCGTAGTGAGCTGAGCTGAGCTTCCCACCTCAGCCACCCCTTGTGTGGATTTCCTGGTTCCTCCTAGTTCCTCAGCGCAGATCCTGGGCTACACTCAGCATCAAGGCAGGCAACTCGCTTGCATTTGACAGAGACTCGCTGACAACATGAAAAGGCAAACCCAGGAAGAACTCATGGTTGGGGGGAAGTGCCGGGAAGAAAATGAACCACGAGGATGTGCCAGAGGTGCTGAGGGCCAGGCTGTCAGGAACACCTGCCTGACAGGTGGTTAGGAAACTATTACTCTATCAATGCGCGCTCCTGTCACTTGGTAATGCAGGCAGTCCACATTAATCTCAAACTATGTAAGCATAGAGAGCAAAAGGGAGCCTTCCTTTCACTCCTGTTTCCCGGCTTACATTTGCCTTCCGAGAGACACAAGCTCAAGTCAGTTCTTTATTAAAAATGTATTGATTGCAGAGAGGAAGGAAGAGATAGAAACAGCAATGATAAGAGAGAATCACTCATCGTCTGCCTCCTGTGTGCCCCCGACTAGGAATGGAGCTGGCAACTTGGATATGTGCCATAACCAGGAATTGAACTGTGACTTCTTGGTTCATGGGTTGATGATCAATCAGTGAGACCCTAGCCAGGCTAAAATTAGTTCTTGTGTGGTTTTTGCAGAGTTTCTATGTATGTACAGCTGTGTGTGTGTGTGTGTGTGTGTGTGTGTGTGTTTGTGAAGCACCAACAATGGCTTCCTAGATACACTGCCTGACATGACCATTTTCATTTTACAATATACAATATATCACGGGGAACTTTAATATCAGTCATGGAGCTGTCTCATTTATTTTAGCTGGTTTCACAATTTTCCTTTGTATAAATATGCAGGTTCACAATACTTACATCTAATTCCCAAATCCCCAAAACTCCCAAAATGTAGTTTCCCCCCAATTTTGAAACCCAAAACATATCTGGCAGCAAAATTGAACTGAACATATATGAAAATATCCACCATAGTTTTTGGTGATCCCATTTTGTGCTCATGGTGTTTGCTTCAGAAGCGTGAGTATATTTGATTCCAGGGTATAGTTCAAGGTCTGCTGGAGGTGAGAACATATATTATACATGGCTGTACTACTTTACTGAAATAAAAAGAGAAAAATCTACCTTCTATCAAAACTGGCCGCAAGGGTTCTGGATAAGAGAATATGGAGCTCTCTCCTGTTTTATTTAACTTGTCCAACATTGACGGACGTTTTCATTGCTTCCAACTTTTGTTCTTACAAACAATGCTAGTAATACATGCATGATTCCACACACGTGTGGATTACATGAGAGGTAAAATTCTTCAAAGAGGAATGCCATATGTGTAAATGTTTGTAGATTTGTACTTCTGCCCATTTTTAGCAAAATGCTCGCATGCTCCAATCAGAGTACAATTTCCCCTGTCTGTCTGCTGTCCATTCCTACAGAGTGCATGCCAGTCACTGGGTGCTTCATTAGCTGGAACTCCCCAGCTGCCAGGGCTGCGTGTTGCTGGTCTGATGAAACTCGCCGACAATGAAAACCTCAGGGGTTTGATGGTAAGAGAGGAACCAATGGCATTGAGCTTTGTTTGAATATCAAGTGGGTTTGACCACAGCTCCATTCTCAGGAAACAGTCAGCCATAGTAGAGAAGGTTTAATGATGAAACCATGTGACCGATCCTTTAACCAATATGCCAAATAGGAAATAGCAATCACGTTGTGTTTTACAGAGATTTATCTGAGATGAAATGACTGTGTTATTTATCATTTTAGCAACTGCAAGCTTAACTTTGGTGGGATGGGATGATTCAATCAGGTCCCAAGTCCATGGCTATCTAGACAGCAAAGCTTATGGTGGAAGGAACATATTGTCAGGAACAAACCGGGTTTAAATCCTGCTTTGCTGCTAGTAGCTGTGTGCGTGTAGGCAAGTTACTTGACTGTTCAGAGATTTGGTTTTCTCACCTGTTTATTGAGAGTAATGACACCCACATTGCATTATTGTGATTATTATGATGAGGACAAGTCAGATGAGCAGATGGAAGATACGTGGTGCATAGTTAGTACTCATTAGTTACTGGTTTAAATTTGAAATCCTGAACCCTGAGGCTTTTAGATGCCTGTTAATATTTTAAATCTCACAAGAAAACACATAACCCCCTACATTGGATCGGTTGGAAAGACTGATTAGAACGTAGTTTGGAATGGATGAGTGAGTCCTAAGGAGAGAAAACAATGGCTTACTGGAGTCTGAGAGTGAGCAGGCCTTTTTGATACCATGAAACAGTCCACCCATGCTTCCACCAAGGTCTTCAGCCTGAATGTGCCTGAACTCAAGGTTTGCGCGCAGTCTTCAAGTGGGACAGAACCACGCAAGCCACTTCTGGCGGTCTCAGCGACTCTGAATACACTTCCACCTGCCATGGGCCCTCCCATTATTTCTCCTTACGATTTCTCAGTAAATGAGTGTAAAACAGGGAATATCCTCCCAACTAGCTCATTTTTCATAATGCTAGGCATCACAATTAAATTTATATTAAATAACCAGATGCTTCACTTTCACCCTCAACTGCTGAGTCATCAAGTGTGTGGTTCTCAAAAAACAAACAAAAAAACCCACCAAGGATGTCAATATCTTGAGCATATTCACTGGTTCCTTGTACCATAACTGAAGGGAAATGATGTCAGTAGAAGTCTTCTTTAACCTACACCTCTGACCAGCAGTATGACTTTGAACAAATTACATAAATTCCCCATTTGTCCCTTTACTGCTCTGTACAGGCCTTAAGGGGTGGTTATGAGGATTAATTGAAAAGAAAAAAAGAAACACAAACTAAACAAACTATGTGAAGAGCTTAGGATAGTAGCTAGCACATGATAAGCACTGAATAAATGTTAGATAATATTATTCTTTCCAAGTCATTATTCCTGATGGGGGAGAGAGGCAACATCTAGCAGCTGCTGGAAGGAATGGAACAAGGCAGCTTGGAAGGGTCTATGAGGATCCACAGACACATCTAGGAGGCAGTATGAGGAGGAAGGGCTGAGGGGAGGATTCCAGGATGAGGGGATGATGTGTGTGTGGCAGGCTCCTGTGGCTCACTGGAGAAAAGCCAGCATAACTCCAGTGCAGAGAAAAGGAAGGCAGCAGGCGTGGTGGCTGTCTCATTGGAGAGACCAGAAAGCAACCTCCGAGCAAGGCATGGCTTACCCAGATGACCACATGGCAGAGGGAGGAGCGGCATCCAGAAGCCTACTGTTAACTGCCAAACGCTGGCACCCTGACCCCCTTCCTCTGTGCTAAACTTGCTGGGGGAGAAAGAGAAGCAGGCAGGGGTCTATCGGCTAGTTTGTGGTTTCAGGGGGAAGGAAGTGCATGCGTGCACTGTTTCATGATCTCAAAAAGGCACCAAAAATAGCAGGAGCCAAATTGTGCTCCCCAACCCACCTACAGAACCTGGTACAACCAACACACAAAGGTGCATTCTGAACTCTAATTCTCTTACAGGAGTTTGTCATTTCTTTTTCCATTCTTTGCCCAGATAACTTTTCACATTTTTTTGCTCTTTATTTTTAATTTTTTTTATTAATGTATACATATCTTCCTATTGCCCCCCCCCCTCATTCCCATGCATACCCTAACTCCCCACTGTCTTGTGTCCATTGGTTATGCTTATATGCATGCATACAAGTCCTTCGGTTGATCTCTTATCTACCCCACCTCTCCCTAAGCTTCCCACTGTAATTCCACCTACTAGAAAAAAAACAGAGAAAGCAAACACACACACACACACACACACACACACACACACACGCAAGGGAGTCCTTCATCATTTATCACTACCTTGCTTTGTGACTTGAAGAGAGTCACAAAGCAAGGTAGTGATAAATGATGGCCCGGTTCAAATCTAACTTCTACCATTTACTAGCTGCCCTTTCAACCCCATGAGACCAGTGGTACTTCAGAGATCTCGCCAGATGGCTGTGAGAATCTGAGAGGGCGGTGGCCCTTCCCTGCTCTCTACCATGCACACACGCACACATCTTTGCATGCATTTCCCTCCTCTCTACCATGCACACAGGCACACATCTTTGCATGCATTTCCCTCCTCTCTACCATGCGCACACACACATATCTTTGCATGCATTTCCCTCCTCTCTACCATGCACCCAGGCACACATCTTTGCATGCATTTCCCTCCTCTCTACCATGCACACACGTACACATTTTTGCATGTATTTCCCTCCTCTCTACCATGCACATAGGCACACATCCTTGCATGCATTTTTCTGGGGCTACAGGTGGTATCCAGCCTGCCCCTCAGTTCCTACTCCATTCTCAGTATTCTTTTAGGCTCTCCCTACCTCACTCATCGATTTCTCTGTTGAATGTCAGCTCTCTTTTAGGGACTTCACCATGTCGAGGAGCTGTAGGTGTAGGATAGCATCTTGCTTGCCTAGCTTGTCTATGCCACTCAGTACTTCTGTGGCCTTCAGTACTTCATTACCTCTTCTTTCTGAGCATTCATTTTGTGTGTGGGATATCACCTTTAGCTCAGATTTTTGTAAGGATTAATGAGTTTAAGCATCACAGTATTTGACGTGTGGATGAGAATTGTAAGTATTAATGAATGTCTAGCCAAAACCAGTTTGGCTCAGTGGATAGAGCTTCAGCCTGCAGATTGAAAGGTCCCAGGTTCCATTCTGGTCAAGGGCATGTATCTTGGTTGTGGGCACATCCCCAGTAGGGGGCGTGCAGGAGGTGGCTGATGGATGTCTCTCTCTCATTGATGTTTCTAACTCTCTATCCCTCTCCCTTCCTCTCTGTAAAAAAAAAACAATAAAATATATTAAAGAAAAAATGAATGCCTGTGAGTCTCCCATCCACTGTCTATAAGTTGAAGATGTTACTGAGATGATCACCAGTGCTTTCTGGGTCACAAGGTTTCCAAGTCTTGGCCATACAACCGACCCCACCCCTTGGATTCTGTGAATTTAGTCTCCCTCTAACTCAGTGGTTCTCAACCTTCCTAATGCCGCAACCCTTTAATACAGTTCCTCATGTTGTGGTGATCCCCAACCATAAAATTACTTTTGTCGCTACTTCATAACTGTAATTTGCTACTGTTATGAATCTTAATGTAAATATCTGTGTTTTCTGATGGTCTTAGGAGACCCTGCTAGCTGTTCACGACCCATAGGTTGAGAACCGCTGCTCTAACTCCATCTCTGCCCTTCCAAATGAGACAGGCTTAGCTCAGGACGTTGTGAGGACCCCCTGGGCCTAGAGACTTGATGGGTGCTAGTAGCGTTTTCTCAGCAGCGAGACAGCAATGACCCAAGGCAAGGAGAAACCATGGGTTCTGAAACTGCTGAGCCCCCCCAGGGAAAACGTGTCTTCCTAAATCATAAAGCTGGGAATGAGGTGACCTTTCAGGAGCGTAGACTGCGGGAACATTTGAGAGTACTGAGCATCCCTTTGGGATTTGTTCCCAAATCTGTGCACTGGCCTACTGGACTATTTTCAGCCCGGGATTCAGGTTTCATTAGCATCACTGAGGACTCCTCTGGGCCTCCTTCTCACTGTGCAAATAAACTGGCATCTCTCAGGAAAGCAGGGATAAGAATGGAAAGCAAATCAGCTTCCGGGCGAGGGGGACCACTCTGTCCACCCCAGCTCTGCAACTTACTGCCGTGTGTGAACTTTGGCAGATGACTCAACCTTTGTATTCACCCTTGTCCTAATTTGTACATCTGAGGATAATCTTAGATATTTCTTCAGGGTGCTTCGAAGGTTACATGATACACTGGCATCAATGTGTGTACTCAACAGCCACACAAGATAGAAAGATAGGTTTTGTATGAATTGGCATAAAAAATTAAATACTTAGCAAACAAAAGAAAGCAGCATGGTGGAATGGTTACATGCCTGGCCTGATTCAAATATAACTTCTACCATTTATTAGCTGTCACCTTGGGCATATCTCTTAAACCCGGTGTCTTGCTATTTTCATCTGTGAAATAGACATCATAATACCTGTGGTTTTGGGGATTAGATGAGCTAATTTACATAGAACAGTAGCTGGCATATGGGAGATACTATATATGATACTGACTTTCAATAGGTCTCATAGTGTAAGAGGTGAAAGGGTTAGACTCTGAATTTGAATCATCAGCCATAACAAAGCCAAAAGTATGGATGAGCCTTGTAATTTCTCATCTTTCTCTTCATGGTTATAAAATAGCTACTGTTATAGCTCCAAGTGTCAATGCTTCATATAATACAACCCAAAAATCGGGAGCGAAGAGGTGATAGTCCATGGACTTTCTTCTCAAATGTTTCTTTTTATTCCCATAAATCCTAGACTTCCTCTTATTTCTCCTTGGCCAATACTTGGTCAATGGATAATGTGAATGGGATTATACAACATAAATAAATTATAATTTACCCTCAGGAATTGGGCAAGTTATCTCTGAAATCAAATGAAATACGGTTAGAAAGGAAAAGGGAAATGCTTGCTTGATAGTCAACTAATAGTATTGAATATACCTTAATTTTGGAAATAATTATACAGAATTCGGAGATATAAATGACTTAGCCAAGACCACATGAACTGGAGGTGTCAGATTCTGGGTTGGAATGTAGATTTTCTGAGCCCAAGTTACTTCGTTCACTACCACTTATTATTTCATTGTTGGCTAAAAAGGTCTATGAAGATATAGTGTATTATTTGGGGAGTAAGGCATTATAGGACCCTATTGTAACAGGTACATGTGATGTTATAGAAGAGAAATAGAAATTTGGGACTAGAATCTTCCTGGAAATGTGAGGTAGTTCTTTCAAATAGCAATTTTGTGGTAGGCAATATCTTTACCTCTCCATCTCCAGCATTCATCCATCCATCATCAACCTTCCTTCCTTTCTTCCTTCCCTCCTTCCTTCTTCCCTTCCATTCATCATACATTCTTCTATCCTTTTATCCATACATCCTTCTATATAAACTACCTTCCTTTTATCTATGTTACCAATTTTACCTCCATCCCTCCCTCCCTCTCTCTGTCCTTCCCTTTCCTTCCCTTCCCTTCCCTTCCCTTCCCTTCCCTTCCCTTCCCTTCCCTACCTTTCCCTTCCCTTCCCTTCAGTTACTCATTCACTCAGCTCCACTGATGAACTACCTCTTTGTGTTCAGTGTTGAATAATATAATAGTAAAAAGGCCTATTATTCCTCCAAGAAATTCACATTCTGTTTGAAGGGCAGACAGCTTTAATATAGCATATGCAGTGCTAACTGGGGCTCCCAAATTGTATGTCCAACACCCAGGTCTTCTGGGGGGGGCTTTCTGGTTGGGCAGACAAGTAGTCAGGGTGGTTCTGTCCTGAGACAGCAGGCTGTGCAGGCTGCTCAGCCCTGAGCCTGGGGCCCGGAGGAGCTCTCAGTTCTAAGGCAGCCCTCCTGACGTCAGCACAAATGTCTCAGGATGAGCAGAAACTCTCGCAGTCCTTCAGCTGTTATAAAACACCCGGGACATTTTGCAAAGCGTTCTCCCTTGAATATTAAAATCATGTTTTATTTAAGGGAAATGACTTTCATAAATTTCTGACCCAGTTGAGTTTTATATCACTGTAATATTCTTTAAGAGCCAAGTCGGATCCAATAAGGCTTTTCACCTAGCTTAATGATTTTTTAAATTATTCTTTTTTTTTTTTTTGCAATCAAAACCGGAGAAGCCAATGAGAATGCAAAGGGTTCAAGTTCAGTTCAGAGTGCTCAAATCAGAACCCTGAGAGGAATTTAAGTTGGTACAATGAGTTCTGCTCCTCGGCATTCAGCTCTGCAGCTCCAGTGATGAGCCCAGTGTGGGCAGACGCACCGTGGACACCCTTAGAGCTTTGAAGAACTGGGCTTTTTAGTGAATATTTCAAAACAAAATAGGCACATCCTGTCTTATCTGTAGCTGACTTGTTCTTGTTTCTAATTCTGAGCAACCGGGAAGGAAGAAAGGAAAAGCAACGATGCTACTTTTTCTTTGAACCTGCTTTTATCTGATCTCATTTCCTATCTTTAACCGGCCAGGGAGGTAGATGCTCTCTCCATTGTACTAATGAGGAAACTCAGCTCGAAAAGTTAAATAGTTGATCAAACTCACACAGCTAGGGAATGGCAGAGAAGGTTGTAGTATGGCCTTCTGAACCCAAGCTTTATGGCTCTCCAAGGTCCATTTCTTTCTGTAGACATAAACTCTCACTTGGGTAAGGCTGAGCACTCCCTCTCAGGCAGTGTAATAGGTCCTGCACATGAGCACATGACTTTGTTGAACCCCTGTTGTAAGCCTCACTTACAGGTTTGGGAAATGAAATCCCTGTAATCCCTCTCAATATCGATATCTAACTGCTCCAGGTTACAGAGCAGAGCTAGGCAGACTTGGGTGTGAATCCTGCCTTCACCACTCTGGAGACTGCTGGAATAAATGACTTGACCGTGGTTGCTTAAAATAACAGGAACCTCTTCTCTCACACTTCTGGAGATCTGGAGACTGAAATCCAAGTGTTTGCAAAGCTGAGCTCCTTCTGGAAGTTCCAAAGGGGAGGATCCTGTCCTGGCCTCTGCCTGCCTCTGATTGCTGGCCGCATTCCTTGGCTTGTGGCCTCTTCTCTCACTGGTTCGTGTTCATATTGCCTTCTCTCCCACGAGTCTTTTCCGCATGTCTCTTATCAGGACACTTGTCATTGGATTCAAGGCCCACCCGGATAGTCCCAGAGACCTCCTCATCTTGATCGCCTTGACTTGAGCATATCTGCAATTTCCCAATGAGGTTACCTTCCCAGATTCTGGAGGTTAGATGTGGACATTTCTTTTTTTGTGGAGACTACTTAATAGCTGATGACTCTGGAAACTAAGTCCATTAACTGCCTACATTTCCTTTTCTGGAGAATGATAATGTCAACAATACTTAGCTCACAGCATTGCTGCGACGACAGGTAACCAGTAGGTCTCAATCCTTTGAGTTGCTTCAGCATTCAGAGTCTCCTCACTGACTGCTACATCCATGGTCCTAATAGGCTTTTACACCTAGAAGGTATCTTTTGTTATGCAAATGAGCCAAACTAACACTTTAGAAATAAAAATTAACTCCCAAACACTGACTCAGCATGAGCCCCTCTCTCCTATTCTCTGCCCCTTCCCCCAGCTCAGTGGTTCTCAACCTTTCTAATGCCGTGACCCTTTAATACAGCTCCTTATGTTGTGGTGACCCCCAACCATACTTCATAACTGTAATTTTGCTATTGTTACGAATTATAATGAAGATACCTGTGTTTTCTGATGGTCTTAGGCGACCCCTGTGAAAGTGTCATTCGACCCCCAAAGGGGTCGAGACCCATAGGTTGAGAACCACTGCCCCAACTCTTAAGGGAGCCATCCTATGAGCTCAGTTCCTATTCAGGAGGTATTTCCCCTCAGAGACAATCTTCTGCCGGTGGCTTGAAAGTCAGGGACCAATCCGTAACCAAAGGCTTCCAACTTACATCACCACCTGCAAACCCACAATGTAGCCTCGCTTGTGTGGGCAAGTATGTGGCTTCAGCCCAAGCCACCAGGAACATTTTGTTTTAAAAACGTTTGGCAACAAAACCAATTTCAAGGAAGGGCGAATCTGCGTATTGGTGGGTCAGTGAGAGTCACCTCTGTAACTCAAGTTACCGAGTTCAGGGCAGTACAAATTACCCCAACTTCTCCTCCTTTTTTTCATTCCTTTTATTTCTTCCTCCCTTTGCTTCCTGTTTTCCTTATCATTCATCAAACCCCTATCAACCCTCCACCATATGCCAGGGCCTGGATCAGGCCCACGGGATAAGTGATATACTCTTGTTCTAGAGGAGAAAGCGGAGCATGGACACATGGGGCACCCCCTGATATTTCATATGGAGGCTTTATTGAGTTCTGGGGCAATGGAGTCTTTGGATCCTGGGTCATGTTTGGGGTGATGAAGGGGGAGAATTTGCACGGGATCTCAGAAAACGCTGTGTTGGAGTTTGGTCTGGAAGGACCAAGAGGTGCAGGTCAGGTGGAGGTAATAGTGTGTACAAAGGTTCAAAGGTCAAAGGCAAAGGTTAAATGCCAATTTTAGAGAATGATGGATCCTTTGATATGATGAGAGTAGAGGAGCATAACAGAGATCGGGACATAGAGGAAATGCCAAGCATGTCACTCTGAAGTCGAAAGCTCTCACCCAAGGGTCTGAAGCCCCAGATGGGCAGGGACACATTTAGATTCTAGAAATATCTGCCTGGCATTAATGGAGAGGATGGAAAAGAAGGGAACTAGCCTGAAGTCAAGGAGACTAGTGACGATGCTCTTGACTAGTTGTTGTGTTTACTCCATGCAAGGCATTATTCTAAACATTTTAAACACATATCTACTAGTTTAGCCTTCACAGTCATCTTAGAAGGAATGCATTCCTTTATCTGGCGAAGAGAGAATAAATAACTTGCCCAAGGTCTCCAGCTAACACTCGGCAGAGCTAGAATTTGCACTTGGAGGGTTAGCTCCAGAAAATGAAGACCCAGCATTGGTCCATGACAGTCAGAATGGAAAGAAGAGGCAGGGGTTCTAGCACTTGGGGCTTGATTGGTGGGAGGGGGTGAGGGAGGCTATGGAGCCCTCACTTTTACCCAGGTTTCACGTGGCTGTATGATGTGCTCTTCCCTCATCCCTGTCTCCCCCCCCCCTCCCCCAACTCATTCACCTACCGGAAGTAAGTGCTTGCGTGCCAATGCCCCAACCCTCCTCCCCAAAGCTCCTTAAATTCTGGAGGCAGATTTCTGGGTTTGCATTTCTGCTCCCCCTTTTTCAATCCCCAGCTCTGAAGAACACGATTAGTAGATCAGCAATGTCCATTTGTTCGGAATTCAGGTTTCAGGCACCACCCCAAGCCTTTTTAATCAGAATACCCATTTTACTGGTTGATTGTGACTTACACAACTCAATTCCCACGTGCTGTGTTTGAGAGATGCTGTTTTTCTATATGACTTTGAATAAATTATGCAATCCCTCTCAATATCTATTTTTATTTTTTTTTTTAATTAAAAAATATTTTATTGATTTTTTACAGAGAGGAAGGGAGAGAGACAGAAAGTCAGAAACATCGATGAGAGAGAGACATCGATCAGCTGCCTCCTGCCCGCCCCACAGTGGGGATGTGCCCACAAGCAAGGTACATGCCCCCGACCGGAATCGAACCTGGGACCTCTCAGTCTGAAAGCTGACACTCTATCCACTGAGCCAAACCGGTTCTGGCTCAATATCTATTTTTCATCTAAAAATGGGAATGATAGCATCTTTATGATAGGATTATCTGGAAGAATACTTAGGAAGTGTTTAGTTCGAGAGCATAGAGCAAACCTCAAAAACTTGCTTATTTTCATTGCCAGTTAGTTTTGATGAAAAAGCCTAATGTTTACAAAGCCCCAATCTGTCCTGTTAGTTCCTTAGTACTATCTTGTGAAGCAGATGAGGAAACTGAGGCTCTGAGAAATGGGATGATGGATCCAGAACTGGGTCATCAGCCTGTCAGATCTGGAGTGACCCAGAAACCCTTCCTGGAGTCTTTGGAAGTTCAGACCCTTCTCTCTCTTCTTCGGTGCCTTAGACTGACCTACATGGATCACATCAGAAGGTTCTCTCATCCTGACTTCTGGGCGGGTTTTTCTGACACGGAGCCTCAGCTCACAGCTGAGGATGGGTGGGAGATGAATGATGATGGGGTGTTTCTCCCCTCACCCCTTTCTTGCAGGTTGCTCAATGCTAGCCAGATCCTTAAGGCCACTGTTGGGCAGCCGTCCGACACAATTACTCTTTCTGGGATCCAGGCCCTGCTCTCAAACATGTCCTTTCAGACCTGCCATTGCTGGCATCTCTCTACTGTGTAAGCCCTGGGTACTCTCCCCCAATCCTTATGTCTTTACCCGCTCCCAGGCCCCACCTGCTAAAGCCTTTGGCTGTGACCTATTTTGCACGAGCTGTCTGTTCTTTGCCATGACCTTAACTGATGGGGTGGTGGTGGAGAGAAACTTTTTCAGAATGGAAGCTGAGTCTCAGAGAATGAAGTGATGTACCCACCGTCACATAACTAGTTAATGAGAGTACCAACCCAGAATCCAATCTTCTGAGTCCCGGTCACTATTTTTTTTTCACTGTCTTCTCTTTCTCAGTCACCTTGCCCTGCCCCAGTATATGCCTCTTTCTAATGAGTGTTCTCTGCCTAAAACAGTGGTTCTCAATCTGTGGGTTGCGACCCCTTTGGGGATGGAATGACCCTTTCACAGGGGTCGCCTAAGACCATTGGAAAATGCGGATATTTTACATCACGATGCATAACAGTAGCAAAATTGCATGGTTAGGGGGTCACCACCAGATGAGGAACTGTATGCAAGGGTCGCCCCCTTAGGAAGGTTGAGAACCACTGGCCTAAAACATCTTCCCCTCCAATCTCTGACTGCCAAAGAAATAAAAAAGCCACAGCTTCCACAAAGACTTGAAATATTGACTCAAGCAGGAAGAAATATTTCTGGTTTCTGAGAACCCACTTATATCTATTAAAATACCTGGTGCCTTCTGTTTAAAAAAAAAACACACCAAAAAACAAACAAATAAAGAAAACTCAACCACCACATAATGTTCTCCCTTCTACTGGTGGTGTTCTCTTTATAGATTACTTTTCCAAACATGAAAGCCCTGAATTTTGACTTCAGTACGGTAGGTACTGTTATGTACATTTTATAGATAAGGAGAATAAAGAGCAAGAAGATTTTGTGATTTTTCTTCAAGATTATTCAGCTAGTGAAAGGTGTCACTGAAAACAGAACAGGAATTTTTCATCGCAAACCTTGCTGTGAAGGAGAGGTACAAAGTTTGCAGGGGGAGTTACTGGAACTCCACTGCACAAACTCACTCATCCCTGACACGATCTGTGGTCTTGATTCCCCTAGAAATAACAGAACTTTAACTTTATAATTTAGTGGAAAGAGGATCTGTGGAAACTCATAGAATCCCAGGCTCAGATCTGGATTAGCCACTGATCAGCTACTCAAAAAACACATCTCTGAGGCTATTTTCTTCTCTGTATCAGAGGATTGTCATACCAATCTCATAGACTACCCATGTTCTCCAATATACATTTACATTTTTCTCCTTGGAAATAGAGAATGGTCATTCAGAATACAGACATTTTCCAGCTGCTCTTATAGCCTTTTACAAATGATTGGACAATCGCATACGCGCTATGTAATTTTTAAATTTACTTGGAATTAAAAAAAAAAAAGACAACCCTTTGCCCCTATACTTCATCCTTTCCTCTCCTTGCTGGATGTAATGTAGGCAGAATGGCTGGAGCTAAAGCAGTCATTTTGGGGTAACAAGGAAACCTTGAGAATGGAAGTCACATCCAGAGAAGCCTGCATTCTTGAAAAATTTTTGGAGCAGAGTCAACATACTAGCCCACTTTCTGTTTCAGAACTTATGATGAGAGAGGAATACACTTTTGCCTTAAGCCACTATTATTTGCTGGGTATCCCTGACTTTTAGTCAAATCTCACCTTAATTGTACAAAACTTTTATGTAGAGTCATTTTAAGGACTGAATATATTTTGCTCAATGTTCCTGACACATGGTTGACACCAAAGAAGTACTAGTTGTTAGTATTTTAATATTATCTGGTTTGGTACATATTGAATATTTAGTACTTTGTTGAGAATTACTGCTGGAAACTAATAGAAAGATGTGGACAGAAAGCTGGAAGGCTGGTCAACAACTTTAATTGCTCTGACCCCTCACTGCTTAGTGGAGACATTGTTAGCTGAAGCCTGAAGCAGCCTCCACCTCTGATTGTCTTTTTATTTTTGTTCTTGGAATTTCATGCCTAAAGGCTATGGGTGTGTCCCAAAGTCTCAATAAATGGGAGAGCAAGGCCAGAGCAAGGATAGTCTTTTTACTAGAAGGGCTCTTGCCTGGCCCCCCAATATTCCCAAATTAAGACTTTTCTAGTCTCTTTTCATTTGTGTGTGGCCTCTTCCAGAACCCGAACCCTGAACCACACGGGACTGGGATGTGAAAGGGGTTCCCACATCTGGCGCCTGACCGCGGGATGGTCTGGAGGAGAAGATATGGTTACGCCTAAGAGCGAAGGAGGAAAAATACACCAAGAAAAGGTGTAGAAAATTCACCCAGAAAAAGGAGTGGGAAATTCAACGCATGCACAGCCCAGGGACTGACTGCAGAGTCTCCATCTGTAAGTAGGATGGGATCGTCTTTTTCAGCCAGGCCAATGGGGAGGAATCAGGTTATAAATATAAAGTTTATTATATGCTTAAATAATGTGGTTTCTCGTTCAAATTACAATCTTAGTTTGCATTTGGAATCTGAAATCTGTAATAAGTGAAACTCCACTGCTGGAACCGCCTCTGAAGTGGAGAAATTCAAAGGTGGCAGGAGAGGGCAAGGCTATCTGCTCTCCTGCAATGAGATTACTGAAGGTCTCATTCAAAAATTATAGAAGAACTCGCAGGGAAAGGCACATCTTGGCCAAATTGGGTGCTAGTTATGACTTGGGAAAGCGAAAAAGAAAGACAAAACTTAAGATCTGTCTTTATCTTTTAAGCATGAAAAGAAATTTGGCCAGATCTCTTACTGATGCTTTCCCCCAAGTAAGCAGGATGTAGGGGAAGGGAGAGACACGTGACGATCCAATATGAAAGTCCACTCTCCCACAATGCTAATTTTAAAGCCTCCTCACTAGAGGAAGGCTCCTGCCTGGCCCCCCAATATCGCCAAATTAATACTTTTCTAGTCTCTCTTTTCATTTGCGTGCGGCCTCCTCCAGAACCCGAACCCTGAACCATGCGGGATGTGAAAGGGGTTCCCACAAATTACATGCAATACAATTCATGTTCCAGGGTAAACCTCGATTGAGAAATTATTTTAGGTGGTTTTTCATGGCGTCCACAGTCTTAGGGTGAGTCCTGGCCTGGGTGGCTGAGGCCAGGCCTGTGCTAGACCAGCTTTTGGGATGGGGATGCATTAGCGGTGGTTTAACTCCTCTTCCTCTCTTGGTTGGCAGAACATTAGGGTTCAGAACCACAAGTGTCTCATCAGGCCTTGACTTTATGGGTGACTATCCAGATCAGCCGAGAATAGAAAATCTGAGGCCCCAGCCTTTCTGGGGATGAACGTGTTAGAAGCTGGAGATGGTATTTAATGAGTCCAGTCCTTCTGTTACAGAAAATCGGAATAACCAAACCATGCTCAGAGAGTTTGGAGTTACATTTAATACTTGCGGGTCCAGAGGAAAATGTTTCTCAAAGTCTGGGCCCCAACATGCAGAAATTTTCTCTATTTATAAGTTTTTACCTTCTTTGTCTCCCAAATATGGAATGTTTCCCGCCCCTTTGCCAGTTCTTAAAGGGCCCCTCTGTGCTGAGGCCTTGAGACCTTAACCAAAGGCCTGGCCTGGTGCCAGCACTGATCATTTTGGCCAGGGAAGGTTTCATGGCCTCTCTGAAGGGAGAATAGTCTCATTTTCCTTATTACTTAAGCAAGCAAGCATCTACAGAAGCCAATAGCAAGGTTAAAATTTCAAATAGCAGTTTTTCTATAAGATGGAGGCTTCACTTCAAAACCTCAAGTGGGGACACTTTCTCCTTTACCAGCTTTTGTTAGTGCCCAGATCTCACCACCGAATCTATGCGAAATTCATGATTCAGAGAGTCCACTCTTATTTGTCCGACTGAGATTCAGTTTTGGGAGCCTGCTGGAGTGATGGAAGGAAGACTAGATATTTATCGAAACCCCACCTTGTGTCCAGTCCTCTTTCGGTGGTACTCCCACACTCTATTCCCCATCATGCCATTGAAAATTAACTACTCCGGTCCCCATAGTCGAGATGGAAAGACTGGAAGCTAGGAGTGGTAAGCAGTTCACCCAAACAGCGAATAAACAGCAGAACTGGGACTCACACCAAAATGTGACTTTAAATCCCATGCCCTTTAAAATTCAAGTCTCGCCGAAACCTGATTGGCTCAGTGGATAGAGTGTCAGCCTGTGGACTGAAAGGTCTCGGGTTCGATTCCGATCAAGGGCATGTACCTTGGTTGCAGGCACATCCCCAGTGGGGGGCGTGCAGGAGGCAGCTGATCTGATGTCTCTCTCTCATTGATGTTTCTGTCTATCCCTTTCTCTTCCTCTCTGTAAAAAAATCAATAAAATATATTAAAAATTATTTTAAAATTCAAGTCTCTATAAAGCCTTGAAAGGTGCCCAGATCTCACCATAGAATCTATGCGAAATTCATTATTCAAAGAGTCCACTCTTACTTGTGGACTTAAGATCCGTTTGTAAGCACCATCTTCCCTCCCCGTTGAGTAAGCTGGGATTCTGCCTTCCCTGTGCCTGGAAAGGGATTGGCATCCAATCCTCTCCCCGAAGGCACCAGCTCTACCCTCTCCTCCAGCCCCAACACGTTCCAGATCCTCAGCACAGCCACCCGCCCTGAGTCAGCTGGTCCGATGGGCCTGTGACCAGGCTGGCATTCGGGAGCCGCCTCCTGCCCATCATCCTGTCCCCGCGTTAGCAGGGCAGCGGCCTGGGGCCGGGAACCACAGCGATGCCCGCATACCCTCCCGCTCCTGGCCGGGGAAGGTCCGATCAGATAGCGAAATGTCTCCCTGACAGCAGGTGACGTTAGCTGGACCCAGGACCCGTGTGGCAAGCTGCCTGCTTAGCGAGTTTTTCCGGAGGAAAATCTCAGAACTGGTTGTACTTCTGACAAGGCGGGAAGCCTGCTTCTGGGTCTTGTGAACTCTCATGACGAATGCATACGATGGCCACTACCATTTATTGGGGGGCATTGGGTCAGATTGAAAAACCAGGGTGCTTTATCCATGTGCTTCTGCGCCTGCCTCTGCAGCTCCTTCTAGCAAGTTCAGTCTGTTCCTCTCATCTCTGGATCGGGTCTGACCTGGGCCTGGGCCTCGGCCCACAAACCTGGCACAAGTCAGCAAGTGCCAATTCGGAGCCTCCACTCGCTGGCTTTTGGGAGGCTGCCCAGACCCTGTGTCAACAAGCTGGGGCCGGTCTGCTGAGGAATGAGGAGCTGGAAAAATGGGGACAGCATGGCAGCCGAGGCCGGCCCCTCGCTGAGCTGGCCACTCAGGGGTCACATCGGCCCGAGCTGAAGCATTGATAACATGTTTACGGGGACCACGTCCATCGTGGGGCTTTGGGGTGATGGATGAGGAAGCAGCTGTGCTGAGGAACACAGTTTGATAAGAGATGATGTTTGCCAAGCACGCTCAGGGCCAGCGACTGCACCAGGGACTTGCGTACTTTTTCTCATTTATCTTCACAACCACAGAGGCTACCATGTTACTGAGTATGTACTGGGTGCCAAATACTGTACTTTATTTATGATATTGATTTAATCCTGATGCCAGTCATATGAGATACCTCGTTTCTTAGAGATATGTTTTTAGTGATTTCAGAGAGAGGAAGGGAGAGGGAGAGAGAGAGAAACATCAGTGATGAGAGAGAATCATTGATCGGCTGCCTCCTTCATGCCCTCTACTGGAAATGGAGCCTACACCCCGGGCATTTGCTCTGGCCTGGACTCAAACCGTAACCTCCTGATTCAGAGGTCCATGCCTAACCACTGAGTCACACCAGCCAGGTGAGATGTATATTATTATTTCCATCTTACACGCAATGAAACTGATTCTCAGGGAGGTCAGCTGATCACTAAGCCTAAGGTCACGGCTGAAAATTGGCAGAGTTAATATGACTCAGGTCTGAACTCAGACCTGTGTATTCTGTCCTTGGGTTTCTACGTCTCTGAGCAGCTTTTTCATGAAACCGCTTTTATGCCTTTTTTTTTTTTTAAAGAGATTTTCCAGGAACTCAAATAACTTGTCTAAGAGCCCCCAAGTAATAAATGGGCGGGCTGGGCTTGGTTCCTAGGACTCACTGGCTCCCAATCTGGATTCGCTGAGGCTCCTTATGAAGAAATATCTCCTAAATAGAGAAGAACATGTTTATGTCTGTGTTAGGGCCATGTTATTTCTTTGTTTTAGAAACATGTTCTGTTCTGCTTGGATGTGTTTTAAAAGTTATGTTTTGCAAATCCCTAAGTGTAACAGAAAGCAGGTTGTAAAGGAGTTGGCGAGAGTTATTGCCCAGAAAAACCAGCTGGGAAGCATTTCAATGTCAATCTTATTATTGCTTTTAAATTAGCAGTGACTTCAAAAGCCTTTGAAGTCGCTGGCCGGGAATGCGTGCATTGGGGGGAACCATCACCAGAGGGGGTTCTCAGCGGGCATGTGCTTCATAAATGCGCCTCCTCCTTAGGCCTTGGCACCAGGGCGATTGGAAAGCAGGGAGACTGGTCTTAGCAGGAAGCTTCTGGCCGACACGGAGTGCCAGGAAGACCCAATTTGCCTGTCCCTCTCGGTAGCAAAAGCCCAAGCAGAGGGAATAAATTATGTGTGACAGTAGCCAAGGCTGCTGACAACTTCAGAGACCACCCAGGAGGTCTTTCCGTGTCACGCTCACTAGAAGGGCCAAAAGGCCTGATGGATTCCAACCTGAGACTAGAACTAAGGTAAGTGGTGGTTCGGACCATCTGAAAGGTAAATGTCAAGATCTTCCTATCTCCCATCCTAAACCTCCATCTGATGACCGCCATTGACCATCCTTCAAAACGTCAGAGTTCACCATTTGGAAACTTCTCTCATGTTCCAGGGCTTCTCTGCATCCAAATAGAATTCTCCATCCATCCATCTATCTATCTTTCCATCCATCCATCCATCTATCCATCCATCCATCACCCATCCATCATCCATCCATCCAATCATCCATCATCCACCATCCATCCATCCATCCACCATCCATTCATCCATCCATCCACCATCCATCCATCCATCCATCCATCCATCCATCAACCATCATCCATCATCCATTCATCCATCTTGCCTTCCTTCCATATAAGATTTGATGACTTTCTAGATTGTGCCTGATATCACTAGGCCTTGGAGATATAACTTATCTTAAATCAGACAAGGTTCACCTCATCATTGTGATACCTGAGTCTTGGGAACAGTATAGCTACCACCCAGTGAGCAAAGCCAAGTATACATCTTGGGTAGCAATAAATCCTGGATACCAGGAAACTGTTTTGAAGTGATCTGGTATTTTTAAACAGACACAACGATGCAACATGGGGGGTTGGGGATCCCATCTTATTGGAACTTCCTACCAGTGTTTATCCGTCAGGAGTGTTTTTATTGAATTGCGTATCAGGAGAGAAGGAACCAAAGTCTTTCCATGGCTTGATGTTTCAAAAAGTCATTCATCCTTATAAGGAGAAAAACTTAAACAGTTAGACTATGTACTCTCATAATAAGAAATTCTTGCCGAAACTGGTTTGGCTCAGTGGATAGAGCGTCAGCCTGTGGACTGAGGGGTCCCAGGGTTCGATTCCGGTTAAGGGCATGTATCTTGGTTTCGGGTACATGCCCAGTAGGGGGCGTACAGGAGGCGGGTGATTGATGTCTCTCTTATCGATGTTTCTAACTCTATCCCTCTCCCTTCCTCTCTGTAAAAAATCAATAAAACATATATATATATAAAAGAAATTATTGTGAGTTGTGAAAGAAACCAGAAGAGGTGTTTCAATGACTTGAAAGTGTGTGTGTGTGTGCACACATATTAGCATGTTTATGTATGTTTGTATGTGCATGCATGTATGTGTTGGAAATGGTCAGGGTGCCCAGAGGGGAACAAAGATTGTCATCCTCTCCCATCAGTCATCCTAGGTTGCAGCTAGATTATGCCTCTGTTCCAGCCCCCCACCTTAATTAGCTACCTGCACCAGTGGTTCTCAACCTGTGGGCCGCGACCCCTTTGGGGGTCAAAGGACACTTTCACAGGGGTTGCCTAAGACCATCGGAAAACACAGGTATTTACATTATAATTCCTAACAATAGCAAAATTACAGTTATGAAGTATGGTTGGGGGTCACCACCACATGAGGAACTGTATTAAAGGGTCGGGCGTTAGGAAGGTTGAGAACCACTGACCTGCACTGTGGCAGGCGCTCTAGGGCGCCACCTATCGGCACCACTCTTCTAGTGCACGCCTGTGTCCTCCCACAGGCACCTGAAGCTCTTTGCCTCAGGGATTTCCTCCACCCCCAGGCAGGGAGACCAGAAGTATAAGGGGGTCCCTGGAGCAGCCTTCACCTCAGCCAATGGTGGAAAGGAGTTTGGTGATGCGTAGCCCAGCATCCTTCTTCCTGTGGCAGGATTTCTCAGGATCCAATTCTGCACCATGACCCTGAGTTCCCAGAGAGGGCTGGACCCCAGGAGTTACCAGCATGATAACAGTCTGATTTCAGTCCTTCTCTGTCCAGTCTGACCCCCAGGCCCTGCCCCTGTCCGTTTATCCAGGGATTTCTTCCAAATACAGCTCCTGCATGCCATGCTGGCCTCAGCGTGCTTCTAGGGCAGTGGTTCTCAACCTTCCTAAGGCCCCTACCCTTGCATACAGTTCCTCATGGGGTGGTGACCCCCAACCATGAAATTTTGCTACTGTTATGCATCGTGATGTAGATATCTGCATTTTCCCATGGTCTTAGGCGACCCCTGTGAAAGGGTCCTTCGACCCCCAAAGGGGTGGCGACCCACAGGTTGAGAACCGCTGCTCTAGGGCATCAAAGGTAAGGCAGTGACTCTCCACTCAGCACAGGGCTGGGCCAGCACAGAGCCTGGTGTGTAATTGGGCTGGAGGTGTGTGTTTTTTAAAAATATATTTTTACAGAGAGGATGGGAGAGGGATAGAAAGTCAGAAACATTGATGAGAGAGAGATATGGATCAGCTGCCTTCTGCACACCCCGCCCTGGGGATGTGCCCACAACCAAGGTACATGCCCTTGACCAGAATCGAACCTGGGACCCTTCAGTCCTCAGGCCGACGCTCTATCCACTGAGCCAAACCGGTTACGGCTGGAGGTGTGTTGGACACATGAATTGATGAGTAAATAAACGAAGGGTGAGGTGTGGATGACTGACAGCCTGCTTCCACTCTGTGTTTTTACTCAGCCCCAGTGAAGGTCTAAAGAATAGTGGTTTGGAGGAGAACATGCTAATCTGTTGGGGAAGCAACTGACAGGTGATTTGGGGGATCGGAGCCATCGGGCTGGGCTTGGAAGGAAACATGAAGCCAGGTGGCTGGCTTCCCTTCTCCCTTTCCTACCTGACCTGAGATTCCATTGCTAAAATTTTTGATCAGGTCAAAGATTCCCTGAAATGCATCATGAAGATAAAGATGAAGGAGATCTGACAAACCCCAGCTAATTCTCCCAAAAGTGGGGCCATAAGTAAGTTACCGAATGAATGAATTTACAAAGTATTGAATAAATGAATTATATTCAATTACTTTGTAAATTCATTCATTCAGTAATTTACTTATTCATGAATTTGGCCATTTGTTTATTGATTCCTTTCCCTCCCTCTCTTGCTGGCTCAAAGAGTTTTGTTCAGAGGAAGGAAGTGGTAATTAAGCACGTGGTCCTTAGAGACCTACTTCTTGGGTTCAGTTGTCATCCTGGCTGTGTGACCTTGGGCAAGTTACTTAATCTATCTGTGGTTCAACCTCTTTCTGTGCAAAATAAGGACAAGTGACACCTCTTTGCTGAGAAGCTTAAGTGATGAGTGGTGGTTGTTAAGTGCGTAGAACAAGGCCGGCGCATAACCAGCGTCTTAGCAGTGATCACCATGATCTTGCACGTGCAATTGTCAGCATGTGCAATTGTCAGCATGTGCTGCGTAACGTTTACCCCTCCTACATTTCCTGTTTCACCTTCTTTTTTCCTATTTCTATTTTTCCTCTTCACGACAGAAAACCGTATCAACCTGGAAGAACTTAGTTCTGCAACTTCCTGAATTAGTCCCGAATGTTTAGCCCCACCCATCTCTCTCTTGACTCTAACTAATGGCGGAAAGCACTTCAAGGTGGGTCCTCGGGTCCATTTGACCTTCTCGGCTGCCTTTGGGAGCTGCTTGCTCAGAGCCTTTGAGGTGCACAGTAATCATTTCAGGACTCACTCAGCCCCCCTGATTTCCAAGTTCTGGCTTCTCTTCTGCTTCTGCAGGAAAGCTCTGTCCTTTCGGCTGGGTGAGAGGAGATGCGCCATGAAAATCAGTCGAGGCAAAGGTGTGAGGGAGACGGCAAGCTTCCAAGTTGTTTTCCTTGGGGGCTCTGCCCTTTAGACTGTGCGTGTCTCCCCTCTCCTCTTACAGGAACCCTCCCGGGGTCCTGGCCCCTAATTAGAGGAGTCTCAGTTAAGCAGCTACTCCCTCATCCTTTTCTCACTTTGGTTTGGGAATAGCCATGGGTCAGAGGCTAAGTGGGAAGATGAGAGTTCAACTCCCTGCAGCCAGCTCTGATCAAAACAAGAAATGGAGCCGAAACCGGTGTGGCTCAGTGGATAGAGCCTCGGCCTGCGGACTGAAGGGTCCCAGGTTCGATTCCAGTCAAGGGCATGTACCTTGGTTGCGGGCACATCCCCAGTTAGGGGGCGTGCAGGAGGCGGCTGATCAATGTCTCTCTCTCATTGATGTTTCTAGCTCTCTATCCCTCTCCCTTCCTCTCTGTAAAAAAATCAATAAAATATATTTAAAAAATAAAAAAGAAGAGATGGAAAAAAACAAACCAATAACAACAACAACAACAACAAACAAAACAAAGGAAGAGGTGGGACCCTGGTTTGCTGGAAATAAAAAAAACACACAGAATGTGTGTGGAAGGGTATTGTCCACCATCGCAGAAATCACATTTCTATAATTCATATTTTGTCAACCCTTTATAGTCCGTCAGCAGGTGGAATGAGTCCCCAGCTATCCATTGCCATCTCTATAGCTCATAGAAAGTGTAGGCTGTGCTGAGACCGGTTTGGCTCAGTGGATAGAGCGTCGGCCTGTGAACTGAGAGGTCCCAGGTTCGATTCTGGTCCGGGGCATGTACCTTTCTTGTGGGCACATCTCCAGTGCGGGGCGTGCAGGAGGCGGCTGATCGATGTCTCTCTCTCATCCATGTTTCTAACTCTCTCTGTCTCTGTCCCTTTCTCTCTGTAAAAAATCAATAAAATATATATTTAAAAAAAAAAGTGTAGGCTGTGAAGACAGACAGCTTGACTTTATTGAGAGGCATTTGAAGGTGACACTTAAGACCATAGATTCTCCTGTTAAAACACCTGGGTCAGATCTCTACCCTGTTATTGGTTGACTGAGGCTGGGCAGATGAATGTGCCTCGGGGTTTACATATGTAAAACAAAGATGGTTATAAAGAACATATGCCCTAGGGCCATTGGGGTGATGGAATGGACCACCCAGGTGTGGCATTAGAGCAGTAACAAAGCCTCGAGCTGCTAACCACTTACTGGGTGCCAGGTGCTATTCTCAGAACTCTCTGCTCCTCCAATTGGGCAGGAACTGGGCGCTACAATCAATCTTGCCGCAGTAACGGTAAAACCCTAAAATAACAGCAGCTGAGATCAGGGAGAAATGGATTCCTCCTTTATATTAAAGAAGTCAGAGGTGGGAAGCCCGGGACTGGGGTGGCCACCCCGTGCTCATCAGGAACCAAGGCTCTTTCTAGTTCAAGTGCTTCAGCCTTGAAGCATTGGTTGCTAGGCTGGCTCCAGGTCCCTGCAGGTCCCCTGGGGCCCCAGCCATCATGCATCATCCCAGGCGGCAGGAAGAGGATAAGGAATTAGGGGAAATGGATGTGCCTCCCAGGGAGGTCAGCTCTCCGTAAGGTGTTTTTGCAGAAGTCCCACACACCCCTTGAGCTTCTAGCTCAGTGAGCAGAACTTGGTGTCCTTGTGCTGTCTAGCTGCAAGGGAGGCTGGGAAATGCAGTCTTTTATCTGAGTGTCTCACCAGCTGGAAGAAACAGTGTGTTTGTGGTGGGAGGCTGCCACCAGGCGAAAAGAAACAAGAGGTTTGGGGTAGGTGTCCAAGGTATGTTGTCAGTTTATCCCCAGCACCTAAACTACCTTTTTATTTTTTTAAAAATATATTTTATTGATTTTTTACAGAGAAGAAGGGAGAGAGACAGAGAGTTAGAAACATCAATGAGAGAGAGACATGGATCAGCCGCCTCCTGCACACCTCCCACTGAGGATGTGCCCGCAACCAAGATACATGCTTTTGACCGAAATCGAACCTGGGACCTTTCAGTCCACAGGCTGACGCTCTATCCACTGAACCAAACCGGTTTTGGCTAAACTACCTTTTTAAATATATTTTATTGATTTTTTTTTACAGAGAGGAAGGGAGAGGAAGAAAGAGTTAGAAACATCGATGAGAGAGAGACATTGATCAGCTGCCTCCTGCACGCCCCCCACCGGGGATGTGCTTGCAACCAAGGTACATGCCCTTGACCGGAATCGAACCCGGGACCCCCCAGTCTGCAGGCCGACGCTCTATCCACTGAGACAAACCGGTCTCGGCCTAAACTGCCTTTTTAAAACTCCAGTGTTCCACCCAGGCATTGTGGTTGTTGAAAGTCTAGCCTCTTAAAAGATGTGCCATTCTCTCCAGCAAATCTGGTTGTGTCTCCTTGAACCCCGATGACCTATAAACTAACACAGCCTGACTGCTTCTCATCCTTCACGTGCTCAAGTTCATTGATGAAGCAGAGGCTGGACACCTGCAGAGAGACCCCACCAGCAAGCGGAGGATGGGATACACAGAGACCACCAAACCATGGAAAATGACATCTTCTGAAATTCTATTGTTGAAAAATTTCGAAGGTTTCCATCCTATGTGCTTCTGGAAAATTCTTGTGGAAGGAACCATAGGCCAAAATCTTGTCTAGCTAGAAGTTTCAGACATGAAAGCTCTTGGGTTGTATATACAGATGTCTGTTCTCTCCATTCTTCCCTTCCAACTTGATAGTCCTGCGAAACAAAAGGCTTCTTTTTAAGAAGCAGTGCATTTATTCACCAATAAGTATATTTAATGCCCAAGTTCAGCTGCTCCAGCTGGTGGTAATGGATTCAGGCTAGCTAATAACTTTTCAAGGTCTCCAGCTATGGGTTCTCAGTCCAGATGAAAGTCTTCAGGCAAATCACACTGGATTTCTTCATATAAATGGATAGATTTTGTTTGACTTCACTTCTTGTAAAACTTTGCTAACAGTTACAGATGACTGTCACATACCATCTTGTGGTACCCAGTGATCCCCGCTTTCTGGCATTTACTTATAAAATCGACCCCCCTTGAGTGGGGGATGGCTTAGTAACTCACTGCTGGTTAACAGAATGCCACAGAGTTGGCGGATGCTGCTTGGGAGATTAGAAAATTTGGGTGTTTCTCTCTCTCTCTCTCTCTCTCTCTCTCTCTCTCTCTCTTTCTCTCTCTTCCTTTCTCTCTCATTCTATCACATTCTTTCTCTGAGGAAAACTAGGTGCCTTGTTGTGAGCTATCCTCTGTAAAGGCCCACATGCAAGAAATAGAGGAATACTTTTGACCAACATCCAGTGAGAAGCTGAGGGTCTTCGTCCAATCGGTTCTGCAGAACGAAATCCTTCCAACAGCTGCATCAGTGAGCTTGTTAGTGGACTTGGCCTTCAGATGAGACTGAAGCCCCAGGTGATATGTTGATTATAACCTAAAAGCAACTTCGATCAAGAGGAACCCAGCTAAACTGTGCTTGTAGTCCTAATCTCGCCTTGGAAACTGAGATTCAAAAAACATTCGCTGCTGTTTTGGAGATAATTGCTATTCCAACATTCTGGAATTTTCCTTTTATCTGAATGTTTCAGCCTCAATGAGTCTGTGGTCTGTGTTCCCACTTGGAGCAGGCAAACGTTCTGTCACATATAGTCTGAGGCATAAGATTTCTTCCCTACAATATCCCAGACCTTCATACTTAGCTCTAGTGACTTATCCAATAAGGGAATGCCACATTTTAGATGCTATGTCTTACAGTGCATCTCTTGCAAGCACTGAACTCTGCATCGTTTGGATTAGGTTCCGCTGGATCTAACAGAAATAGCAATATTGCAGTGGAATACACTGGGAGGAAGTTTATTCCAGTCTCATATAAAGGAAGTAGCAGTAGATGGTCTAGCATTGCTTTAGTATTTCTGCATTCCTCAGGGTCCCAGGTGCCTCTCTTCCTATTAGAGTGTGGCATCCATCGGCAAGAACACCGCATGGGCCAATGGTGGTTTTAGCTCTTGCCACCATAGCCTTATTCTGAGACATAGAAAGGTAAAGCAGAGAAGTAAGTCATCTTAGCTGCGTCAGCTCCCTTACAGTACGCATCCGTGACGTGTTTGCTGTATATATTTGCATAATGGACAAAGAAATATTTTAAAATGGGATACTTGCCAAAACAGGTTTGGCTCAGTGGATAGAGTCGGCCTGCGGACTGAAAGGTCCCAGGTTCGATTCCGGTCAAGGGCATGTACCCTTGCAGGGAGCAGCCGGGCGTGATAGGATACCTGCTATTGCAGGGAGGTGGGGGTGGGGGTGGGAGAGGGGAGAGGAGGAAGGGAGATACAGGAGTTGTGCTCTGGCCAGGAGCGAGGACTTGCAGGCTCCCAGGTGGCCCAGGATCGGGGACTTGGTGGCTCCCAGGCGGCCAGGAGCAAAGCCAGGGGAAGGAAGGCCTATTCTTGTATGACTCTCCATGCAATGGGCCTCTAGTAATTAAAACAAATGTAAAGGGATAAATCCCAGGGGACACGGATTGGTCTTGCTTGGGTCATGTGATCTTCCCGATCACCAATCACAGTGACCAGCTGATGTGGAAATGCGATTGCTTCAGATTGAGTTACTTGCCATCGCAATCTGTGGTGGGTCAGGATATGTTTACAGAAGAGAAATGGGAAATGATCCCGGGTGGACCCAAACCAAACAGTGGTCCCCAAACCTCGAATGCTGTGCTCAGGAGTTTGGGTTGCATCTGAGGTGGGCGGGGAGATGAAATGATCAGGTGTGTACTTAAAAGAATGCCCCAGGCAGAGGGTGGAGACATGGCTCAGTGGGTGGGTGAGTAGGAGGCTGGAAGAGTCACTGTGATGCGTATGTCACAGTCCAGGGGACAGGGCGATGCACACGTTGCTGGGCAGGTGGGTGGATGAAGGAGAGAATAAAGGTGGCGTTTTGGTCTGTGTTCCCGTTGAAATAGAGGAGAAAAGACTGGCCACACAATAAAAAAAAAAGTAAAAAACAAAACAAAAAAACAAACAAAAGACTGGCCACTGCTGTGTGATTTGTTGCCAAGGTCATTATTGATACGGTCTTTCAAGAAGGCACTCTGCCTTAGCAATTCGATAGTATCCTGGACTTACTTACGCTTCTACCAAAGCTAAATTGCAGCAAGGTGCAGAAAACCTGCCTTTCTGATTGGGGTTATTATGCTTCTTTTAACAAACGTGGAGTTGCCCACCATGTGACACTCCCAAGGCTTTCTGTGTGTTTAAAGATTAATAAAACAAGTCTCTCCCAGGAAAAAGAAAACCCACAAAAACATTCAAGTCTTATGCTTGTAAGGAATACCTTGTATTTCTGCCCTTACCTCCTTCAGTCTTCACTAGAGGCATATATATACATATATATACACATTTATATATATATGTATATATATGTATGTATATATACACACACACACACACACACACACATATTGATTTTTTTACAGGGAGGAAAGGAGAGGGATAGATAGTTAGAAACACTGATGAGAGAGAAATATCGATCAGCTGCCTCCTGCACACCCCCCACCAGGTATGTGCCCGCAACCAAGGTACATGCCCTTGACCGGAATCGAACCTGGGACCCTTGAGTCCACAGGCTGACGCTCTACTCACTGAGCCAAACCGGCTAGGGCGAGGCCTGTAGATTAGCATTGATGACATCAGGATTTCTCCTAACTGACACCAATCCCTATGGAGCACGTTCTTGGCTCTGCCTGTTCTAATATCCTGAAACCTACAGATCTTGGTTCTTTTCCATCCCATAGGAACTGAGGGATCCCCTGGGAGCTGGTAAACGCTGACCAACAGGCACTCTGAGAACCACTTGCCCATTGCCCTGGTGTAAATACTCTTCGTGCCATGTCACTGGATACAGAATCGAAAAGTGGTGTGCAGGGAAGTTCTTTCGAGTTTGGGGGTTCCGTGGACTCCTCCATCAGACCACAGCCTGGGCCCTGGGGAGCAGAGTAAAAAGGCATGCTCTTGAAGTTGGGTCTGTGTTCTAATAGGGGTTGAATTATTCCCCCCACGAAAGACATATTGAACTCTTAAACTCTAAGAGCTCAGAATGCTACCCTCTTTGGAAATGGGATCATTGTAGAGGGAATCACTTAGGATGAGGTCATCCTGAAAGAGGGCGGGTGTTTCATTCAGCCTGACTGGTGTCTTTCAGTGAAGACACAGAGACTAGGAAGAAGGTTAGGCAAAGATGGAGACAGAGATTGGAGTGATGTGTTCATAGGCTGAGGAATCCTGAGGCTCCGAGAAGCTGAAAGGAGCAAGGATGGATTAGCCCCTAAGGTTGTAGTGAGATCCGAGCGGGGCCCTGCTGTAGGACTTATAGCTTCCAGACCCGTGAGAGGATCTGTTTTGAATGTACCCCGTTTTTGGTCCAGGGTTACCCCTGCCTTAGGAAACTAATGGTCCCTGTGTATCCTTGGACCCGACACCACCTGGTTGGAAATATGACAGCCCGTGGGCAAAATTTCATTGTGTTTGTATTTTACGGTTCCCGTGCTGTTGAACTCCACCTCTTACATGTTTGAATCAGATTCCAGCAATCCGGTGCGATGAGCTGAAATGCAGGAGACGCCGTTGCCTTACAGAAGTAAGACATGTGTCCTATCAGCTAGAATTAATTGAACACATATTAGGCGTCAGGGCTATCCCAGGTGTTTTTCCACATGTTGCCACATTTAATTTTTTTTTAAAATATATTTTTATTGATTTTTTACAGAGAGGAAGGGAGAGGGATAGAGAGCTAGAAACATCGATGAGAAAGAAACATCCATCAGCTGCCTCCTGCACACCCCCTATTGGGGATGTGCCCGCAACCAAGGTACGTGCCCTTGACCGGAATCGAACCCGGGACCTTTCAGTCCGCAGGCCGACGCTCTATCCACTGAGCCAAACCGGTTTTGGCAGGCCACATTTAATTTGATCTTCACAACGACCTGATGACGAGGTATGATTATCCTCATTCTCCATATGGGAAGCAGCTCAGGGATACTAGGTAACTCACCTGAGGTTCCAGAGCGAGTTAAGGACAGAAGGGTTGTCGTCTCGGGTGCGTAGACTCAGACTGGGCACAGCATCTTAGCGCTCCACCCTGTGGCCAGTTTGTAGGAGTCTCAGTGGCCCACAGCTGCACACACACACACACCTCAGGGGTTGCCCCCTTTCTAGATGGACCCAGACATGAGATGCGATTGCAGGAAAGGGGAGGAAGAAGGAGGATGCTTAGAGAGATCAGAGCAATGGAACGAGTGACCCAAGATCCTCTTGGTAAGCTGATCTGTACCTAGCAGTGTCCACCTCCATGTGGGAATCATAACGACAGGCCCGCAGTGATATTCTAATAAACAGCCTTAATTCCTCATGTGTGTACACTGCTGAAAGCTGTTACGGATTTTCCCTGAAGTGGGTCTCATCAGTCCTTAGGCTCCCGAGCCAGACGGAGCTGTGTGTGCACATCCCAGCCCCGAAATTTCCTGTGCTCTCCCCTGGAGCCAGTGGCTGGATACTTTGTGAGTGTGAATTGACTGCCGGGACTCGGATTTTCTCACCAGGATGTCAGAAGTTTCCAAAGAGGTGATGTGGAGAGGCTCCATGAGGGTCGATGTTAGAGGAGAAAGTTGACTCTTGTTCTTGAACATGAGAAAGTTTTCCTCCTGATCCATGGTCTTCCCTGCAGAGTGTGTTGGTGGTGATTCCCCTTGTTATTGGAGGGGGTCCTCTGTGTCTCCTTCTGCTGCTGGTGGGAGTGGAGTTCTTAGTATGTTGCAAGGAATGAAATGTCCTGAGACTTGCATGGAAGATGAGTGACCTTTATTCCATGGAGTCAAAACCCCTGGCTTTCCAATGTTGCATTTAACTCTACCCACCATTGAAAGAGCTCAATCTTGTCTTCAGCATGGCAAGGACGAAGGCCACTATCCAGAGCCTCCACTCCAGTCCAGCCGAAACCGGTTTGGCTCAGTAGCTAGAGCGTCGGCCTTATATTCAGGCCTGGGGACTGAAAGGTCCCAGGTTCGATTCCGGTCAAGGGCATGTACATTGGTTGCAGGCACATCCCCAGTAGGGGGTGTGCAGGAGGCGGCTGATCGATGTCTCTAACTTTCTATCCCTCTCCCTTCCTCTCTGTGAAAAACCAATAACAATACATAAAAAAAAAAATAAAAGCACAGTCCAGGCCATGATCCTGTGTGTGGAGCTGACATGGTCATGGGAAATACAGGTCTAAGGCCATACGGCTATGAAGAAGAGGCGAGCCATGATCACAGAGGAAGAGAGCACACGGGAGCAAGTGGCAAGAGCTAAGCACGAGCACCGGAGAACTCTTGGTTTGGGGTTATGTACGCCCACATTTTCACATTGAATTGGGGCACACACCCTTAGCCAATGATCCTGGTTCCCGGGTTAGACTTCCTCATGTCACCCCAGCTTCCCTGGGCACATGCCCATCTTCCCCTTTAGTGAACCCCTCCCCCAGTGACCTGCAGGGAATGGACAGTGGTGAGTGTGAACTTTAGCTTCCTGGCGAAGCTGCCCCGTGGCCATCCTTATAATGTCTGGCCACCCCTTTGCGCTCTTCCTTTATTCATAATAAAAAACTAGCTGGCTATGACAATAATACCATTTCCTGATTGAGAGAGGCAAATCCACAAAAAATCCCAAGCATGTGCCTCGGTTCTGTTTCCCCAGGATCAATGCTATCCATGAGGATACTTCAGTTCATACCCTTCTTTTGGGGTGAATTGTGTCCCTCCAAATGATACTGACCCCTAGTACTGGTGAATGATACCTTATTTGCAAATAGATTCTTTTCCGATGTGTCCAAATTAAAATGAGGTTCTTATGAGAGGGCTCTCATCCAGTATGACAGGTGCTCTTATATCTCATAAAGAGAAAGACCCTGTGAAAACTGAGGCACACAGGAGAGACTGCCATGTGACCTTGAAGACGGAGATTGAGATGCCAAAAGCTCCTGGTGGGGATAGCTCAGTGGTGGAGAATTGACCTGTGAATCAGGAGGTCATGGTTCGATTCCTGGCCAGGGCACATTGTCCAGATTGTGGGCTCCATTCCCCAGTGGTTGGCATGCAGGAGGCAGCTGATCAATGATCCTTTCTCATCACTGATGTTTCTCTATCTCCCTCTCCCTTCCTTTCTGAAATCAATATTTTTTTTTTAAAGGAAATGCCACAGCTGCAAGCGAATGAATGCATGGGGCTATTGAATAATAGGAAGGCAGCTTTCTGTTAGCATTTTTCTCCTCTGAAAGGAATAAGAGTAGACAGGGGAGCTGTGAAAAAGGAACAGCTAAGATAGGAGAAAGGACCAATAAATACTGAATACTTACTACCCTGTTTCCCCGAAAATAAGACAGTGTCTTATATTAACTTTTGTTCCCAAAGATGTGCTAGGTCTTATTTTCAGGGGATGTCTTATGTTTCCATGAAGAAGAATACAGTATACATTTATTGTTGAACAAAAAAAAAAAAAGGAAATTTATGACCTGTCTACGGTACGGTAGTCGTTGTCATCACAAACCAGCTCACTGATGGGCCGCAGCGCAGCCAGAGCTGTTCAGGCAGGGCGAGGCCTCTTTAAATCAGGAGTCAGATGCCTTAAGGTAGTTTAGGGGCCTTATATTCCAGGAAGGCCTTCTGTTCGGGGGAGGCCTTATTATTGGGGAGGTCTTATTTCCAGGGGGATGCCTTATATTACAGTGAGAGGCAAAACTGGAAGTAGGTCTTATTTTCAGGGGATGTCTTACTTTCGGGGAAACAGGGTATGTGTGTGTGTCCCTCCTCTGGGGGTGGGGAGATGGCACATGTCTCACTCACTCCTCACGTCTCTAAGGTGAGGGTTCTCGTTCTGATTTCCCAGCTGCGGATGCTTTCGCCAGAGAGAATAAATGCCAGCTCAAGGATTCACAGGGAGCAAGTGACTGAGCCAGTTGCTAACAGAGGTCTGTCTGTCTAACTCCAGTACCTGCCTCTGGTCTTGACCTTTCTGCAAAGAAATGGAGGCATTTCAGACACAGATGACCATTGTTAGCGGCCACTGTGCTTGCTGGGACAGGAGGAGGGACGGGGTCCTGATGGAGACAACCAGTTAGTTATAGAGAGGGATGCAGCCCGTGGGTGGGAGGAAGCCACACTCATTGCCTGGGTCCCAGCGTCACCCCACCTGCGCCCTGACATGCAGGAGACCTTCACTGGGCGGCTCCATCTTTCTGTGTCCTGGTTCCTGGCTTCACATCTGGCAGGAGCAGCAACAGGGACTGCAGAGTCCAGTGAGGACTCAGTGGACGTCCCCTAAAGGCGCTGACAGCAGGTCCTGTCATGTGGGAGCAGGACATAGTGCTTGTTGCTGCTGTTACTTGTTCTTTTTCTTAAAAATAAAATATATATATATGCTGAGACCGGTTTGGCTCAGTGGATAGAGTGTCGGCTTGCGGACTGAAAGGTCCCGGGTTCGATTCCGGTCGGGGGCATGTACCTTGCTTGCAGGCACATCTCCACTGTGGAGCGTGCAGGAGGCGGCTGATCAATGTCTCTCTCTCATTGATGTTTCTGACTTTCTATCCCTCTCCCTTCCTCTCTGTAGAAAATCAATAAGATATATTAAATAAATAAAAAATATATGTTTCTTATATATATATATATAAGAAATATATATATATGAAATATGAAAAAAATATATATATATTTCTTTATTGATTTCAGAGAGGAAGGGAGAAGAAGAGAGAGAGAGAAACATCAGTGATGAGAGAGAATCATTGATTGGCTGCCTCCTGCACACACACCCTCTTCTCCCCCCACTGGGGATCGAGCCTGGAACCCAGGTATGTGCCCTTGGCCCGAATCAAACCTGGGACTCTTCAGTCCGCAGGCCGATGCTCTATCCACTGAGCCACACCAGCGAGGGCTGTGACCTGTTCTTATTCAAAATGTGACTTGGGACCGGGGACCCCCCCCCCTCCTCCAGAAAAGGCACAAGGACGTGCTGCTGGTCTGCCCGGCCATCGTGACTTCCAAAATCTGGGCTGAACTGGAATCTTCTGTTTCTAACGAGACGGCTCTCCGCTGTGTAGCGAACAGCTCCTCTCCCGAGGCTTCCGCACGGCTTCTGAGATGTTTCACAGCCGATCACGAGAACACAGTCTGGGAGGGATGTGCTGGCATGTGAACTGCAGCCATGACTTCCAGCGCAAGAGCTCTGGGTCCCTGTCTGCCACCGTCTGGGGGTCTGAGGGCGCTAAGTCCACAGCAGGTGCACAGGACCCACACCCAGCTGTGCTGCTTCTGCAGGACTGCCTGCCTGTGGGAACCGCCCCAAAGGCTGCAATAGATGTTTCCGGGGTGTCCTGTGTATAGGGTGTCAACGATCACTTAAACCTGGAGGGCTGAGCGGAAGCAGAGAGAGAATGAATCCGGTGTGGTAAGTTGTGGGGGCATTTCGGGATGTTTTATCTGTTTATGAATTCCTTTGACTGTATTTCTTTTTTTTAAAATATATTTTATAGATTTTTCATAGAGAGGAAGGGAGAGGGACAGAAAGCCAGAAACATCGATGAGAGAGAGACATCGATCAGCTGCCTCCTGCACGCCCCCCACTGGGGATGTGCCCACAACGAATGCACATGCCCTTGACCGGAATCGAACCTGGGACCTTTCAGTCCACAGACAGACGCTCCATCCACTGAGCCAAACCGGTTTCGGCCTTTGATTGTATTTCTAAGACCACAACGGTCAGCTCTCACCTGACCCATCAGCTCTGTTGACTTTCTCTCTCGGCCTGTGCTTACCAGAGGGAGGGATCGGACTCAGGAGGTAGAACTACTGCAACTTGGGGATTTTGCTCATCTAGTTCCGTGCACAGGGATGGTGTGGCTTTCGGGGCGCAAGCATTAGAGTTCTCTTTCTCAGAGGAAGCACTTGGCCTTGGGGACAGTTATGCAAAACGTGCTGATATGGGGAGATTGAAAAGAGAGCTCCAAGGATATGCGGTATGTTTGAAGGCTGATTGCAATGTGAGGAGATGATGAAATATGGAACGAGGATAAAGAAATAATTAGGAGCTCTCAAGAAAGCAGAATAGTCTACAAGGGACGTGATGATCCAAAAGCAAATTAATCTGGGAAGAATCTGTAAATTG
Organism: Lasiurus cinereus; assembly: GCA_011751065.1. NCBI lineage: Eukaryota > Metazoa > Chordata > Mammalia > Chiroptera > Vespertilionidae > Lasiurus > Lasiurus cinereus. The sequence continues at coordinate 844,931 of JAAGEH010000357.1, forward strand.
CAAGACACGCATTTCACACAATAGAGAATAGCAAAATGAAGTAGAAATTATCACACATAGAACCTTGCAAATAGATTAGAATGCATATACTTTCTTTTTTAAAAAAATATATTTTATTGATTTTTGACAGAGAGGAAGGGAGAGGAATAAAGTTAGAAACATCGATGAGAGAGACATAGATCAGCTGCCTCTTGCACGCCCCCTACTGGGGATGTGCCCGCAACAAGGTACATTCCCTTGATCAGAATCGAACCCGGGACCCTTCAATCTGCAGGCTGACGCCCTATCCACTGAGCCATACCAGTCAGGGCTGATATTTACTTTTTAATGTAATTATATTTATTATTTTTTTAAAAAGAATTCATTGTGTTTTAAATCTCGGTAGACATTTTCTCATACTTCTCTCAATAAACACAGTGCTCCTAAGAGACTTCCTTTCTGCTGCTAAGTATTCCTGGGGTGATCCCCAAATTGCACTGTGACCCCCTTGCCCAGCCATCCCTCTCCCCATCCTCTGCCCATAGAATGCCAAGTGTTTGGAGGCCCGGGAGACTTTGAGTGGCTCACGGAAGCTCTTCCTTTGCTGAGTGCTCTTGGTATTGGTACCTGTCACTGTAATGTGTGGAGGGCATAGATGACTCAGCCCCTCAGTATGAGAGGAGCCCACTGTAGAAGTCGCAGAGCATCCCGGGAGGAGAAAATTGCTGCCACAGAGGGCTTTGGATACCAGACTAAGAAAGCTGATGCTGGAGTTAGAGCAGGCCTCACCGTCTCAGCACTTCCTGCAAATGCTGCATTTAGAGGGGTGCATGGGACCCTGAATGCCTTTACTATTGCTCAGTAGGCTCTTTAACGAATCCCCACTTAGATACTGTTCTCTGTGGGTGTCTTCTGCAGCTGTATCTGTGGTCCATCATTTGGGTGCATCAGGCAGACCCAGCACTGCTGACTGCAGGTAAACGGGATGGGGTTCTGAGGATGCAGGCTGCAGGAGACCTCCCTGTGGAGGGGTGCCGGGCATCCTCTCACAGACAGGTCAGCCTTCCCCCGGACTCTGCTGCCGTCTGCTCAGAACATTTCAGCTCTCCCCCTATTTGTGATAACGGCACTTGGTCCTCCCCTATTACTCTCCACTCAGGAAGGCGGATGATTCCATGAAGGTCAGGAATTGGAATCTTGGCTGGAAATGCCCACCCATGGAGGGCTCTTGGATCCATCACTACCCTGTTTCCCCGAAAATAAGACAGTGTCTTAGATTAATGTTTGCTCCCAAAGAGGCGCTAGGTCTTATTTTCAGGGGATGTCTTATTTTTCCATGAAGAAGAAGACGGCACACATTTACTGTTGAACAACAAAAAAAGGAAATTTATCACCTGTCTGCGGTTACGGTAGTCGTTGTCATCACAAACTGCTCCCTGATGGGCCGCAGCGCAGCCAGAGCTGTTCAGGCAGGGCGAGGGCTCTTTAAATCAGGAGTCAGACGCCTGACGGCAACTTTGGGGGCCTTATATTCCAGGGAGGTCTTATTATCGGGGAGGTCTTATTATCGGGGAGGTCGTATTTTCAGGGGGATGCCTTATATGACAGCGAGAGGCCAAACTGGAAGCAGGTCTTATTTTCGGGGGAGGTCTTACTTTCGGGAAACAGGGTTGGAAGGTGTTGTGATGCAAGCTCTCCCCTGGCTTAGGTGCCCAAACCTGTTCCCTGTCCCTGCGCTCCTGAAGCCGTCCCGCCGTCCCGGGGGCTCCCCTCGTGTTCAGCCAATCCGCCCTCTGCTCCCGCCTTTACCTTAGTCAGGCTCTGAGGGCTGGACTGCAAGAACGCTGTCAGAAGAGCTCGCCGAGACCGGTGTGGCTCAGTGGATAGAGCGTCGGCCTGCGGGCTGAAAGGTCCCAGGTTCGATTCCGGTTGGGGGCATGTACCTCGCTTGCGGGCACATCTCCACTGTGGGGCGTGCAGGAGGCGGCTGATCGATGACTCTCTCTCATCGATGTTTCTGACTTTCTGTCCCTCTCCCTTCCTCTCTGTGAAAAATCAATAAAAAAAATATATATATATATATTAAAAAATTTATCAGGAAGAAGAGCTCACCTGTGGTAACTGCTGGACGAGAGGTGTCCAGCTGGTTTCCTAGGAATGTGGGGCCTCTTCCAGGCAAAAGCCTCCGTAGAAGGCTTGTCCCACAACTTGAGGCACAGCAGTCCTTTATGTCACAGGGTTAGAAGACAGTCTCCTTATTACATCAGAAAATCAAGCCCCCTGGCAATATTTGTTGTTAGGAATCCTCACCCACAGATCTGGATATTTTTTCCATGGATTTGTTTGTTTAGAGCAGTGTTTCTCAACCTGTGGGTCGCGACCCCTTTGGGGGTCCATCCACCCCATCATAGGGGTCGCCTAAGACCATCAGAAAACACAGATATTTACATTACGGTTCACAACAGTAGCAAAATGACAGTTAGGAAGTAGCAAAGAAAATAATGTTATGGTTGGGGGTCACCACCACATGAGGAGCTGTATTAAAGGGAGGTGGCATTAGGAAGGTTGAGAACCCCTGTTTTAGAGAGAAAGAAAGGGAAAGAGGCAGAATGGATATAGAAAGAGAAACATGGATGTGAGAGAGACTCACGGATCGGTGGCCTCCTGCACCTCTGGCCCACCTGGAGCTGCAGCTGGAACCCGCCACCCAGCTCTGTGCCCTTGACCAGAACCCAACCCCGAGACCCTCTGGCATGCGGGCCGATGCTCTGACCACCGAGCACCCCTGGCCAGGGCGACTTGGGACAGGTTCTGTAAGAGAAGACGCAGTGGCTTTGCCCAGGCTGCCTGCGAGCTGGCACTCAGGGCCTCTGCTAGCTCTGCCATCTGCTGCTGATTACCAGGCTCCGTGGGCCTCCTCTCGGGCCCTCTGGCACCTTTCCGCTCTGGAAACACACGCAGCGCATTTTTGAGGGACCGCACGGAGGGGGCCTCCCGAAGAAAGTGACTAAACACAGCTCGCCATTCCCAGAGCATCAACAGCCACAGCGAAGCCGGTCGTAAGCCGGGGAGGGCCGCGGCCTTGGCACTGGGGCCAGCCGGCTGCTGGCATTCTCTTGGCAGAGGCGGTGGGATTCCTCGCGGTGTGAGTGTTGTTGACACACGTCTATGGGGTCTGTTCTGCATCCTTCAGGCTGGGCATCCTGGCGGGGTTCCTGTCCTGGAACTCTGGGGAGAAGACCCCTGTTTCCTTTCCCTGCAGCTCCCGATGCCCGTGTTAGGGTTGAATTTGTGTCCTTAGAAGACTTGTGGCCGAAACCGGTTTGGCTCAGTGGCTAGAGCTTTGGCCTGTGGACTGAAAGGTTCCGGGTTCGATTCCGGTCAAGGGCATGGACCTTGGTGGCGGGCACATCCCCAGTTGGGGACGTGCAAGAGGCAGCTGATCGATGTCTCTCTCTCATTGATGTTTCTAACTCTCTATCCCTCTTCCTTCCTCTCTGTAAAAAAATCAATAAAATATTTAAAAAAAAAAAAGACTTGTTGACATCCTGATCCCCAGGACAGTTGTAGGCAACCTTGTTTAAAATAGGGTCATTGCAAATATAATTAACTAAGATGAGTCATATTGGGGTTGGATGGGGCTCTAGTCCAATAGGACTGGTGTTCTTTTTTTTTTTTAAATATATTTCATTGATTTTTTAAAGAGAGGAAGGGAGAGGGATAGAGAGTTAGAAACATCAATGAGAGAGAGACATCCATCAGCTGCCTCTTGCATGCCCTCTACTGGGGATGTGCCCGCAACCAAGGTACATGTCCTTGACTAGAATCAAAACTGGGACCCTTCAGTGTGCAGACACACAGGACTGGTGTTCTTATAAGAAGCAGAGAGGGAGACACACAGGACGAATGTCATGGTATGTGGCGACAGTGACGATGAAGGTAGAGATTGGAGTGACCGACTGCAGGTCATGGGAAGCCAGAGAGTGACAGCCACCACCAGCGGCCAGGGAGAGGGAAGGGACTCTCCCTTTGCGGGTTTCAGAGAGAGCAGCGTCCCGCTGACACCTGATCTTGGATGTTGAGCTTCCAGAATGTGAGACAGTCTGTCTGTACCCTTTCCAGGCTCGCAGTGTTCAGTGGTTTGCTCCACAGCCCTAGGGACTGATGCACGGTGGTCTGACCATCTCCCTGTCTTCTTTAGACAGTGTGCTGGCCCCTTTCTTTATTCATTTGGTAACTGAGACTCATAGGTGCCAGCTATGTTCTAGGCCCAGTACTGGGCACAGGGCATGCAGTGGGCACAGGTCACAGTTTCTATCCCTGGGGAGCACAGAAGCTGGAAATGGGGGAGACCTGGCCTGCCAGGAACTATCTCCCACTCTAGCTTAGATTCTTAGAGTGTACTGTTGTTTACGAATCTACGTGTTTGTGTGTGTGTCTGTCTCTGTGTGTTGGTGTGTGTCAGTGTGTGTGTCTGTATGTATGACTCTGTGTGTGTATATGTGTGTGTGTATTGTATGTATATCTGCATATGCATGTGTGTGTGCTGGATCTTTAATCACATTGTTGTAAATGCCTCCAAAATAATTTTTTATCTACTGTTTTATAAAATATTTTAAAATATTTATAAAATATTTTAAAGATATTTATAAAATATTTTAATACACATAAATATTGAAAAAACAGTGCATTGATCACACATAAGCCCACTGCGTAGTTTCATTGATTGCTAACCTTTTGCTATATTTGGCTTTAAAGAGTATTATTTTACTTCTCCATATCTAGAGTTTGCATGTTGGATAACACAGAGTAGGAGCTCTGGAACTAACTTCCCTCAATTCAAATACTGGCTCTACCACCTAGCTTTATGTCCTTCGCCAAGTTACTACCCTCCTCTTTCCTCAGTTTCCTCATCTGTAAAATGGGAAGAATAAGAGAACCCTGCTGATGGGGACTTTGTGAGTAATCAATGCATCCATAAGTTAAAAGAACTTATCCAATGCCTTTCGAAATGTAAGCATTCAGTAAGTAATAGCTCTTGCGATAGTTATTTTTCATAATTCTTAGGAAAGAGTGGGTATCTTATTCTTGCAAGGGAGGCTGGGATTATTCTTATGCATGTGCATCATGTGAGGCCTTAACACTTCTTTGATCTGTTCTCTAGTTTATTCTCCTTTAGGGCGTGTACTTTATTCAGAATAACTAAAAAATGGACACAATCCAATGTCCATTAACTGGTAAATGGAGAAACAAAAAGCACTATATTTATTCAATCACATAATAGCAAGAAGGAAGGCATTAGTGACCCACAAGACAATGTGGATAAATCTCAAAATATTATGCAAATGTTTTAAAGAAGCCCAAAACAAAATTTTAAATATTGTGTAATGCTGCTTATATGAAATTAATTTTTAAAAACAGGCCAAATTGTGGTGCCAGAAAGCAAGTCACTAGTTACTATTGGCTGTGGGTAGAGAAAGGGATTGAATTCAAAAGGACATGAGGTTGCTTTTGGGAGGCACGAAAATGTTCTAAATCATGAGGGTAGTGGTAGTGACATGACTGTATTAATTTATCAAAATTCATCTAATTTTAAACTTAATATTGCTGGATTTTATTGGATTTTAGTTATTCCTAAACTGATTAAAATAATTAACATAGTATGTTGTGGCTTATTGTGTATCTCCTCCAGAATCTAGAATATAAACTTCTTCTTTTTTTTTTTTTAGTTGCTATGGCATTAGGAGGTTTGTGTTTCTTTCTTTTTTAAAAAAATCTTTATTGTTTAAAGTATTAAATAAATTTCCTTTTTCCTCCATTGACCTCTCCCTATCCGCTTCCAGTCCCCCAGCACATGCCCTGAACCCCTACTGTCTTTTTTTAAAAAAATGCATATATTTTTTATTGATTTCAGAGAGGAAGAGAGAGAGAGAAAGAGATAGGAACATCAATGATGAGAGAGAATCGTTGATTAACTGCGTTCTGCATGCTCCCTACTGGGGACTGAGCCCACAACTTGGGCAGACATGTGTCCTGAGCAGGAATGTAACCGTGACCTCATGGTTCATAGGTTGATGCTCAACCAGATGAGCAACAAAGACGAGGCTAGAATATAATAGCTACTTGAGGGCAGTGTTTGGAATCAGTGTGCTTGGCACATACTAGACTATAAATATTTACTGAAGGAATATGTTTATTGCTTTTGACAATAGCTTTGAACTCAAATATTTCCATGATTGAATCTAATATTCACCATTTACTATCTGTACCATATAGACAATATCCTTAATATCTTTAAGCCTCTGTGTTCTCATCTATATTGTTGGGATTAAAAAAAGAATTTCTTTTGAAGAGTGATTACAGAAATTGAACTATACACTATTGGACATGTTTGACACAAGAAGTCAAACAAATGTGTTATTATTTTCTATGACTTTGTTTCATCTTAATTACCACTGACCATTGTCATTATTGTACATTTTTTAAGATCAGGGACTTTGCATGTATTTTTGCATTATTATTACTGTCCTGGCACACAGTCAGGTGCTCACTGAAGGTTTCTGAACACAGGAAGTCCTCCCTTAACGTTGTTGATAGTTCCTGCAGCCTTAAGAGAAACAACGTATAATGTATAACAAAACCAGTGTTACTCACTGATATATTGACATTATATAATTGAGATACACAAGAGTTAAGTGTCTAGGTATCTCTTCCATGTTACAAGGAAATGACATTGAACAAAACAACATTATTCTATAACCTGATTCTTTAAGTGTTCACAGTCCATCTTCCTCATGCCTGGGGATATTTATACATGCAATCACCCTTTTCTAGGAATATTACCCACCTTTCTCATTCACTCACACACACACACACACACACACACACACACACACACACGTGATGTTTGTACTTACTGTTAACATTTAAGCAATTCTCCCACAGTAAAAGATGCCCCTGACTTCTGAGAAGAGAGCAGATGAGCTGGTACGCAACACTTTCCTCACCAGCACTCATCAACATTTGCAGTGATCCATTGCATGACTTTTGGGTTGTGTAAGCTTCACGAAGGCTGGGTCTTCCACTGGATCCATTGTGTCTCTCACCTTGAACTCAGTCACATTTCTTGGCAGGAAGGAGGAAGCAGGCAGTGGGCTGGTGTTGTCAGATAGGAAGAGGCTCTTTTCTTGGGAGGAGGATATAATTTATTTTACGAGTAATTATCAGGCATGACCTGAATTCCAGGCTGTTCAGTAGTGTCCACGAGGTGGGATGAGAATATAGATCGGCTTATCCAGCCAAGGAAAGAGAAAACTAAGAGACTTTCCAACAGAATTCTCAGTTCTGTGGGAGCATCTTATGCAGAGGTCATGCCTGAGAGTGCTGGCAGGGGCCTGTGGTGTGTTTTCCCGCCTGCTATTCTCCTGCTTTGGAATTGGGGGTTGCCCCACTTTACACACAGAATACAGCCCAAATGTCTTAGGTCTTTACAGCCTTTTCTGAGGTGGCCCCAAATGCATGTTTCCTGCTTTTCTTCATCATATTCTCCTTTTCCCTCTTATCAGAGAGGTTCTTGCTCTACTTCTTTGCTATATAAGCTCAAGGCCGAATTCCTGAGCTTCAATTACACCTTTTTTTTTTCTAATATATTTTATTGATTTTTTTACAGAGAGGAAGGGAGAGGGATAGAAAGCCAGAAACATCGAAGAGAGAGAGACATCCATCAGCTGCCTCCTGCACGCCCCCTACTGGAGATGTGCCCGCAACCAAGGTACATGCCCCCGACCGGAATCGAACCTGGAACCTTTCAGTCCGCAGGCTGATGCTCTATCCACTGAGCCAAACCGGTTTTGGCCAATTACACCTTTTGAAGTCCATTTTCTGATGTTCATATATTACATCTGCAAGATTCCTTCTCATTGTCTATGGAGCGCACCTCGAAACAGAATCTACTCAGATGTCCGCTACCTGGTGGGCATCAGACAAAGTTGGTAGAAATCACACATCTTAAGTATCTCTCAGGGTCCCCAAGGAGCCAGAAGAACTTTGGCACTTTCATTTTATTTCTATCTTTAGTCAATAATATTTATGCACATGTGCCGGACAGTGTGGATGGTCCCCCAGGGACAATGGTGAAGAAAATACAGTAATTGTCTTTAAAGAACTTTCAGTCTAGTTGAGGAGCTGGCCTGATAAACAGGGGATCACAGCACCACATGGATGGGCCTACACTAAGGGAGCTCAGCATCCTGAGCCAACACACATGTCAGAAGCCGAAACCGGTTTGGCTCAGTGGATAGAGCGTCAGGCTTTGGACTGAAAGGTCCCAGGTTCGATTTCGGGCAAGGGCATGTACCTTGGTTGTGGCACATCCCCAGTAGGGGCGTGCCAGAGGCAGCTGATCCATGTCTCTCTCATCGATGTTTCTAACTCTCTATCCCTCTCCCTTCCTCTCTGTGAAAAATCAATAAAATATATTTAAAAAATAAAAAGTCAAATAAAAAAAGGTAGACTGCTTACAAGGTGGTGCTATTACTCACCATTCTATTAGTGGGTTGAAAAAAGGAATGAATAATGGAGGCTGATGTTTATAGTAACTGTGTTTCCATAAGCAGGAATTTGGGACCTTTCAGTCCATAGGCCAATGCTCTATCCACTGAGCCAAACCGGTTTTGGCGGGTTACCTGCTTTTAATGTGGATGTGGAGTCTTATGTGAACCTCCTCATGCAGCCCGTTTTACACATGAGGAGGAGCTTGAGAGAAGATGTGAAGGAGGCGCAGAGCTGAGTGCAAGTGGAGGCCTTTGGTTCCCTGGTTTAATGCTCCTTCCTCCAAGCATCATGGCTTCTAAAGGTCAGCAGTTGATGTTCTGATGACATTTATCACTGTTTTTCCCATTTGTTCAACATAGCTGTGTTTTATTTTTCATTTTTTAAAAATATATTTTATTGATTTTTTTATAGAGAGGGATAGAGAGTTAGAAACATCGATGAGAGAGAAACATCAATCAGCTGCCTCCTGCACACCCCCTATTGGGGATGCGCCCACAACCAAGGTACGTGTCCTTGACCGGAATCGAAACCTGGGACCTTTCAGTCTGCAGGGCTGATGCTCTATCTACTGAGCCAAACCGGTTTCGGCACAAGATAGCTGTATTTTAATCACGTGGTGAGTGCAGGCATTAACACAACTCAACATCAATGTGTTCGGTTGGTTTTTAGCTGTCTTGCTGGGAACCTTATCCGAAAGGATGCTGGTTCACCATCACGCTGGGAGACCTTGAAGAGCTGGTGTGGGTAATATGTATGGGATGTTTTTTTTTTTCCTTTCTTTTTACAAGAACCTGCATTGGTATGCAACAACTGATTAGTAACCTTGAGAATGAAAAGGTCAGGCCTCTCGCATCAAGATTAGCCAGCCGACCTCAATTTGTTTTGGATGAGGATCAACAGTCGCATATCAGTCCGAACAAAGGTACCTCTGACACCAGCCATCCCTTCTAAATATTGAGATGTATTTAAAGAAGACATTCGGAAATACAGACAGCCTCATGCGGAAGACGTTATGTCAGTAACATTTGCCCGTTTTAAGTACCGGGAACTGTCATTAGGTCTCTTCCGGCGTCAAGAACACAGAGCTGTTTCTCGGGTAATGGTCTGCGGTGGCTGTTCTTAGAAACCCCGGTGCCTGAACTCAGTGCTCAGGTGCCCGCAGCCAAAGAGGAGGAGTCTGGCAGGGTAACCCCCCAACAGGGGGTAGGCAGGCAGTGCCCCAGCAAGCTGTGATGCTCAAGCGCAGTCCTGAAATCCCAATTCCTTTCTCCGCTGCTTAAACACCTTTCACTTGTTTTCTTTTTCTGTTTTCTTTGGCCTTTGGAGAAGTGTGCAGACATTGTATTTAGTCACCAGTTTATTCATGAAAGAGGCTTTTCTTGCCAAAAGTGGTTTGGCTCAGTGGATAGAGCCTATGGACTGAGTGGTCCTGGGTTCGATTCCAGTCAAGGGCATGTACCTTGGTTGCGGGCACATCTCCAGTAGGGGACGTGCAGGAGGCAGCTGATCAATGTTTCTCTCTCATCGATGTTTCTAACTTTTTATCCCCCTCCCTTCCTCTCTGTAAAAAATCAATAAAAAATATATATATTTTTAAAAAAGAGGCCTTTCTTACCTTTTCACACACACCTGTTGCCACTCCCTTCTGCTTTGGCTGTGAAATTCCCTGGGTTCCCCGGATGTTTCTTGCTCTCACCTGCCTTGAGGATTTTGCCCAACTGATGCTGCCTGAGATGATTTCCTTTCTGCTTTGCCTGTAACCTCCATTCACTCTTTAGGGTTGGCTCTATCACCTGCTTGGGGAACCTCTCCCAGCTTACTCCCATTTCCACCACATCCTCTGTCACCCTGGGGTGTGTTGGTGGCCTCTCTTTCAAGCAGGAAGGCACTTGGGGTTCATCACTGCCCTCTGTACCTGGAAGGACCCCTCCTCCCTCTGAAAACCCCCTCCTCCCTGGCTTGGGCAAAGGGATGCATGTCCATTTCTTCTGGGTCTAGAAAGAATGGGAAGACAATCTACCGAAGAAGTGGCCTCAATCAAAGAGTAAAAGGAAAGCAACACTAAATGAGTATCACATTGTTCCAAAACCTGTTTCTATGATCTGTCACCGGTTAAGGGGTGGTCAGTGGGAGCAGATGGTGCTGTGCAGAGCCTTGCTTCTCAGAAATCACTAAGGACTCATAAATCTGAAGGCATGTGGCCTTCTCTCTCCATAGAGTGACAACTGTGCAGCTCGCATGGCTGTTACTTATGGTGGGTGTAGATGGCTCTGTGCTTGAGAACTGATGCTCATTCCTAGAAAGTGTGTGTGTGTGTGTGTGTGTGTGTGTGTGTGTGTGTGTGTGTGTGTTTCTTGTGCTGGGGCTGACCAGCTGCCCCTGAATGACCGATGAGCAGATTGCTCAGACACTTACTTAGAGAAGGCTAAGGGGCTTGCCTGGCTCGAGTGTCCGAGAAGCCTCCATTGATTAGGCTTTTATTGGAATTTTTAGATACAATCCATAGGGTGAGTAATCTGTAGAGGACACGTGTGTTTACATTGTCCTCGAGGCAAGGGCGTCCAGGGATTAGGCATGAGGATTCCAGTAAACACCTGGGGGTCTGCACATGCGCAGACTTGCTTGAAAAGGTCAAGGATAAGTTAGGGGCGCCACCTTCGACACTCCCCTAAGTCTCCCCTAAGTAAGAATTTCCATGAACAGGGCAGGCTGCCTTCCGCACACTTCCCTTTTCTCGGAATGTCCTTCTTACATTCCTGTCTCCTGTGCCAATATATTTCATCTGCTGATGAAGAAGGATGAGGGGGGATTAGGCACCTGGTCCCGAAGAGAATTGGAAGAGACTACACTGCCATGGTAGATGTTGAGGGCCAGGGCTGATCTTGGAAAAACTTGCCGAACTTCAGGCTGAATGGTGGGGGCTTTGAAACACGTTCTGCGGGGATATGGCTGTGTGTGCCTGAGTGCTGAGGGGGAGAGCAAAGGCAGCAGGCACCGTCAGGATGCAGATTCCATGCCCAGGCCCAGCCTTGTGGGTAGGGCTGGGGATGGGCACGGAAGCGCAGAGAAAGGAGGTTTACTGGACGATGCATTGGCTGAGAACTGAGAAGATTACACTTTCTTACAGTTTTCCTTTGTGTTCTGAGGACGCTCATTCCATTACCGAGCCATGACCTTTGGCAGGGGCTAGGTGCCAGAGATACAGAGGGTGCAGGTGGCAAGAAGCTTTGCCTAACGGGGTTTACCTCGTTAGTGGAGCAAGACAAATAAATACCAAAGCAGGGACATGTCCACGATGTGTCCACGTCATGATAACAGCTACGGGAGAAATACAAGTGGGAATGTTGTTAGAGAGCGGGTAGAGAGAGGGATGGGGAGTCATCGGGACAGTCAGTGAGGAGAGGGAATTGGAGCTGAGACACGATGGAAAGGCACCAGCCAAAGGCAGGCCTGGAGGCAGTGGATTCCAAACAGAATCAAAAATGGAAAGGCACAGCCAAGACCGGTTTGGCTCAGTGGATAGAGCGTCGGCTTGCAGACTGAAAGGTCCCAGGTTCGATTCCAGTTGGGGGCATGTACCTTGCTTGCGGCCACATCTCCACTGTGGGGCGTGCAGGAGGCGGCTGATCAATGTCTCTCTCTCATCGATGTTTCTGACTTTCTGTCTCTCTCCCTTCCTCTCTGTAAAAAGTCAGTTAAAAAAAAAAAAGCAAAGGCACAGCCCTCAAAATGGAAAGGAGCTGAGCATCTTGTAGGCATAGAAAGGACTTGAGGTTTGGACTTGGGCACAAGGGTGAGAGAAGTCAGAGAACCCTTGAAGAGGTCAGCAGCGGTCAGATCTGAAGGCCAGTGGAAGATTCTGGATTTGAAGAGTTATTGAAGAGCTCATGCAATACAAAATATGATATAGTTTATATTTGTAAAAGTTGTTCTGATTGTTGAAGGAGAATAGATTTTTGGAGTAGGACAAATACCATATTTTCCGGCGTATAAGACAACTTTTTAACCCAGGAAAATCGTCTCAAAAGTCAGGGGTCGTTTTATATACCAGGTGTCATCTTATAGGGTGGGTATATCCCAAACTCTATATTTTAACTGGAAAAGTTGGAGGTCATCTTATGCGCCCAGTCATCTTATATGCTGGAAAGTATGGTAGGAGAATCTGAAAAATCAGGGGTGGGTGGTATCTTATTACATGAATCAAATTAAACCTAATTATGAGTAACTGGGATTAGGGCTGTCTTATTGGCAGTGAAGAGAATTGTTGACTGAGAATTTTTGGTAGGTGGATATGGCAGTATTTGCTACTCTTATTTTTATATTTTTTAATTTTTTATTAAACATATTGGGGTGACATTTGGCTAATAAAATTATATAAGATACACCCTCTGTAGATTGAGGACTTGCTACGTTCAGTATGATTTTATATCGGGACTTCCATGCATGCCATCCTTCAGTGAACTTAGCTGTGTGCCCATGACTTTGCTCATGGTCAAGTACAAAGTGCATATTGGAGCCACAGAGGAAATCCTGCCCCTCTCCCCGCCCCCCGGCCCCCAGTCACCTACTGCCCAGCCCTAAGGCAGCAGGCACCGTCCCTGATAGCCATGGACCTGGAATTTGAGATGTGACAGCCACAGAGTGAGAGCTGGGGAGCAAATGTTCACCCCAGAAACAGCCGTCAAGGGCAACCCCTCTAGGAAGACGAAAGACAAACCCCATCTCCCCCAAATATTGCAGAGAAGGCCACTCTTCTCTATGGCAGAGGGATGGGAGGCAGGACAAATAGGAGAATCTGAAAGTTTTGGAGTGGGACAAATAGGAGAATCTGAAAACTCAGGGGTAGTATCTTATCACATGAATCCGATTAAACCTAATTATGAGTAACTGGGATGAGGGCTGTCTTTCCGGCAGCGAAGAGAACTGTCGATCTGCCCTGCGTGGTTACCCCGAGTTGTTCTGTTTGTGTCTTTCTGAAGCTCTTGGCTGAAATGAGACCCTGGGAAGGCTGGGGCTGTGGCCCAGTGTCTGGCACCTGGTGGCCGGTGGATGTTTGCCCAATGAATGGAGAGTGGAATCCTTTACCAAAAAGGGATTGGTTTGGCCGAAACCGGTTTGGCTCAGTGCATAGAGCGTCGGCCTGGGGACTGAAAGGTCCCAGGTTCGATTCCGGTCAAGGGCATGTACCTTGGTGGCAGGCACATCCCCAGTGGGGGGCGTGCAGGAGGCGGCTCATCGATGTTTCTGGCTCTCTATCCCTTTCCCTTCCTCTCTGTGAAAAATCAATAAGATATATTTTAAAGGAAAAAGGGATTGGTTTGAAGAGTAGGCTTCTTCTGACCTTGTAAGCACGTGTGTGTGGCAGGAACAGTCTGGAATGGGGCAGCCTGCCTTGGTTCCACTTTGGTGTCTCAGCGGTCATGTGGCTGTTCCCCATTTATTCCTAGGAAACAGTCGGACCTCCTCCCACAGCAGCCTCTGTGCCCCAGGCTGGCATGATGCCATGTGCAGCGGCCAGAGGGCAGGCCCGCGCGCTGCCCAGAATGGGAATACGCCTCTTAGCGTTTCTCCAGGACAGTGGTTCTCAACCTTCCTAAGGCCGAGACCCTTGCATCCAGTTCCACATGGGGTGGTGACCCCCAACCATGACATGTTGCTACTGTGATGCATCGTGATGTCAATATCTGCATTTTCCCATGGTCTTAGGCGACCCCCAGGTTGAGAACCGCTGCTCCAGGAGGCCATGGTGCAGGCTTCGGAGGCAGCTCAGAGGAGGCTCAGCTGGGATCAGCACATTCTTGGGGCTCGGGGGAAAGGGTGAGCCCGGAATAGTCCCAGCCGCACAGAAACGGCCTCATCAACATGCAGGAGCGTGTGTGCAGAGCGGTGACTTGGAGGGAAAAAAAAAAAGGCGGTGTTTACATACTGTTACCCTGAAAATATTCACACCCCATCAAACCGGCAGCCTGGTTTGCTGGCAACAATGCGGGTTCCCCTCTGCGAGGTGGAAACAGCTCTGGCAGAGCGAGGCGCGGCCTGTCTCATTAATCCTTCCCAGAGCCGGTGCGGTGGGTGGTGAGGGAAATAGATCGGGAAGCATCCTCCCCCGCTCCCTCCCTGCCCCCAAGTGAGAGAGGAGGTTCCCCATCTCAGGTTCCAAGCTTGACTAGTCCAAGGTGGTCCTTCCTCATGTCCTCTTGTCCGTCTCCCTGCACTCGTGAGGAGATAAAGCCAACATTCCACCAAGGCCTCTCTGCCACTTTTGGGGGAACCCAGGCCGATCTGGGCAGCTTCCTGCTTTGAGAAAGGGGGGATGGGTCAGGGCATACACTTGTCTATGTGCCTCCAGATGTCAAGCATTTCGTAGGTGATCATTTTATTTTTTATTTTTTTTTTATTAATCTGTTACATGTAGACATATCTTCCCATTGCCCCCCCTCCCAGGCATACCTCAACCCCCCAGTGTCTTGTGCCCATTGGTGATACATATATGCATGCATACAAGTCCTTCAGTTGATCTCTTCTCTACCCCACCTCTCCCTAACCTTCCTGCTGTAATTTGACAGTCTGTTTGATGCTTTACTGCCTCTGTATCTATCTTTTTGTTCATCAGTTTATCATGTTCTTTATTATCCACAAATGAGTGAGATCATGTGGTATTTTTCTTTCACTGACTGGCTTATTTCACTAAGCATAAGGCTCTCCAGTTCCATCCAGGTTGCTGCAAATGGTAAGAATTCCTTCTTTTTAATGGCAGCATAGAATTCCATTGTGTAGATGTACCACAGTTTTCTGATCCACTCATCTGCTGATGGGCACCTAGGCTGATTCCAAATCGTAGCTATTGTAAATTGTGCCCCTATGAACATAGGGGTGCATAAATCCTTTCTGATTGGCGTTTATAATTTCTTAGGATAAATTCCTAAGAGTGGGATTGCTGGGTCAAATGGGAGTTCCATTTTTAGTTTTTTGAGGAAACTCCATACTGTTCTCCACAGTGGCTGCACCAGTCTGCATTCCCACGAGCAGTGCACAAGGGTTCCTTTTTTTCTGCATCCTCGCCAGCACTTGTCGTTTGTTGATTTGTTGATGATTGCCATTCTGACAGGTGTGAGATGGTATTGCATTGTCGTTTTGATTTCCATCTCTCGGATGATTAGTGACTTTGAATATGTTTTCATGTGTCTCTCTGCCTTCCTTCTGTCATCTTTCGGAAAGATTCTAGTTAGGTCTGTTGCCCATTTTTTATTGGACCATTTATCTTCCTTTTATTAAGTTGTATAAGTTGGCTGTAGATGTTGGAGATTAAACCTTTATCAGTGATCACATTTGCAAATATGTTCTCCCATATAGTAGGTGATCATTTTTGTAATTGCTGACACAGTCTTCTAAGGCTGGTTTCCTTATTATTGCATGATGATTGTTGTTCATGAATACAACTTTCCAGATATTATTATTGTTAATTAGTACAACTTTTCAGCTGAGAATTATAAAGGTCAAGGTTCATCCACATTTTGTATTCAGACCTGAGCATGTCATTGGACACCATCTGTTATCACATGAGAGGTCACTACACCCTTCACTTGGCACCCATTGGACAGATGGGCACCGAGCAGAGCTCAGTAATGCGACTTTCTGGATGTGGCCTTGCAGAGGAGAGATGGATTGAGCCGGATGGAAGGTGGAAGTCAGGTGACTGTGATGCAACTATAGATCCCGTTCTTGCAGGATGGGCACCCTGGGGGGAGGCAGAAAGCATGCCTAACCTCAGTTCGCTCACCCACAAAAGAAATAATAATTAAAAAATGCCACCTGGCCAGCGTGGCTCCGTGGTTGAGCTTCTACCTGTGAACCAGATATCCTGGTTCGATTCCAAGTCAGGGCACGTGCCTGGGTTGCAGGCCCGATCCCCAGTAGGGGGCGTGCAAGAGGCAGCTGATCGCTATTTTTCTCTCATCATTGATGTTTCTATCTCTCCCTCCCTCTCCCTTCCTCTCTGGTATAAATAAAAGTACATTTAAAAAATGTATCCATGGTAGGATAAATATGAAAATAAAATGATAAAAGGACATTGTCACAAAGAAAGCGACAGTCTCTCATAAGGACTACTCTGAACTAGTGGATTCTTTCTGCTCCTTCCCTCAACAGCAGGCTTGCGTGTTTTTTCCATCATCTTATAAGATTAGCACAGCTTTAGGCATTGTTTTGAATTCATCCCCTTGAATGGACTCACCTATAGCGTCCAAGATGGCTAACCTGTTTCCTGTTAATGTCCTGTTGCTTTCACTTGTGATCAGCCTCTACTTTCTGGGGTCCTGGTCTCAATCCTCATCTCCAAAGGTCTTGAGTCAGATTATTCAAGCTTCTTGGCAGTAGGGACCATATTGCTAGTTCACTGGCCACTGAGTGTGGGTGGAGCATCCAGATGTTGGTGTGATACTGAAAGCTGAGACTTGTAGAGCTCAGAGGAGCCAGCAGGGTCCCTTCGACACCTATGAAACTTTTTGGGGTGCATGCAACTTCTTTGGACTTTAGTCTTCTCATCTACATGATGGGCATAAGGAGGAAAAGGTTTGAGAAGACTGAGTGAGCTAAAACATATAAAGTATTTACTCAGTACCTACCTGGCATATATTAAGGGGTTAGTATTAGTTATTAATATCATCCACTAAAATACTTAGTCATAGGAAAGTTATAAGTTCATGATTTCCAATGCGAGGCAGTATATACTTTGCTTGTACATATTCAGTGTGTCTTTACAAATTGTATACTAAATATTAAATCCAATCTGGACTTTAAAATATGTATGCTTTATACAAAATATCAATAAAATAGACACCTACACACCATTACCTATTACTTTTGAAACCCATTGTATATGCACCACCCTCAGCATCTGCCTGTCCTTCGAGAGGCAATAGCAACCCGGAATATTGTGCTAAAATGTCTCTAGCTTTCCGTTATAGTTCTACTGTTTATGCTTGCCTTTCTTAACAATAGGACATGTTAGTCTTGCATGCTTTTGATATCTATATAAGTGGAATCACGTTGCTATTCATCTCTGCTCTTTGCTTTGTTTAACATTGTACTCTTGAGGCACATCCACCTTTTTTTAAAAAAATATATATTTTATTGATTTTTTACAGAGAGGAAGGGAGAGAGATAGAAAGTCAGAAACATTGATGAGAGAGAGACATCGATCAGCCGCCTCCTGCACGCCCCACTGTGGAGATGTGCCCGCAAGCAAGGTATATGCCCCCAGCCAGAATCGAACCTGGGACCTTTCAGTCTGCAAGCCGATGCTCTATCCACTGAGCCAACCGGTCTCGGCATATCCACCTTTTTTGAATAGCTCTAATTCACTCTTTTTGGTACTGCAGATAGACCACTGTATGGATCAGGCAGAATTCACTTACTCCACTTCACTCCTAATGAATATTTTAGCTGCTTCCTTTTTCTCTCTATTATTATCAGGGGATATGGTTGCCTCTCATACTTACCAATACTCGATATTCTCCATCCTTAATTTTTGCCAATCCGTTGGATGAAAAGCAAAACCTCATGGTTTCAGTTTTCTTTGATTACTGGTGTGATGAATAACATTTTTAAATGTTGATTGAGAATTAGAATTTCTGCTTTTGTGAAGTGCTTATTAAAGGCTTTGCACACTTTTTTTTTTCTTGGCGTTGTCTTTTATTCTTTGATTAATACAAATTCTGTTTACTGTCTGGATACTAATTTTGTGATTATGTTCTCCCAAACGTCTTCTCTGACTTGGTGGTTTGTCATGTAATTTTTGGTGTTATGTCTTCGGATGAACAGATGTTCTTAATAGTGTTCATTTCCTCCTGAATTGTACTTTCTAGCTCTTGTTCAGAATCTCTTCCCTATCTAAAATTCATAAAGATATTCTAGCGTTCGCCCAAATTCTTTTCTAAAAGTTTTATGGTTGCACGTTTCCTGCTTAAATATTTAATCCACCTGGAATTGATTTTGAATATGGTGTGAAATAGGGGCCAAATTTCACTTTTGTCCATATAAATAAGCAACAGATCTAGGAGCATTTATTGAGGAGGTCTTTTTTCCCACTTATATATGCAATGCTGGAATTATAATAAATCAGACTTCTACACATGTGTGGGCCTGTGGCTGGCTCTCTTATCTCCTCACATACTTACTGGTCCATGCACACACCGCCGGCAGCCTGCTTTAATTACCGCCACCTAATAACATTGCTGAATATTTTGAAAGCCAAACTCCACCATTTTCCCTCCCTCCCTCAAGTGTGTTTTTTTTAAAAATATATTTTTATTGATTTTTACAGAGAGGAAGGGGAGAGATAGAGAGTTAGAAACATCAATGAGAGAGGAAGGAACATCGATCAGCTGCCTCCTGCACACCTCCTACTGGGGATGTGCCCGCAGCCAAGGTACATGCCCTTGATCGGAATCGAACCTGGGACCCTTCAGTCCACA
Source organism: Lasiurus cinereus (assembly GCA_011751065.1). NCBI lineage: Eukaryota > Metazoa > Chordata > Mammalia > Chiroptera > Vespertilionidae > Lasiurus > Lasiurus cinereus. The sequence continues at coordinate 863,938 of JAAGEH010000357.1, forward strand.
GGCTGACGCTCTATCCACTGAGCCAAACCGGTTAGGGAAAAAGTGTTTTGGCTCTCATTGGCCCTTTGCTCTTCCACAGAAAATGGTTAAGTCAACTTGACAAGTTCCTTAAAAATAACCTGTTCGAACAATAGAACTTACACCGATTTTGTAGGCTTATAGGTCAATTTGCAAAGAAATGACATCAACATTCTATCTTACTCTACATGAACATGATATAGAACTTTTACATTTTGTCCTTCTTTAACGTTTTTCAAGAAAGTTTTATATGATTTTCCATAAAGCTCCTTTCCATCTATTAGATTTATGTCTAAGTACTTGATATTTTATGCCATTATAAAATAGTTTATTTAAAAATATATTTTCTATTTATTCATTGTTTGTTTTTTAAAGATATTTTATTGATTTCTTACAGAGAGGAAGGGAGAGGGAAAGAGAGTTAGAAACATCGATGAGAGAGAGACATCGATCAGCCGACTCCTGCACACCTCCTATTGGGGATGTGCCTACAACCAAGGTATATGCCCTTGACTGGAATGAAACCTGGGACCTTTCAGTCTGCAGGCTGACGCTCTATCCACTGAGCAAACTGGTTTTGACTGTTTGTTTTTTGTATCAAACTCTATTAAGAATCCCTGTTGATCATAAGTGAGGAGGAGGAAGCTGTGAGATTGCCTCCTAGAGTCTCTAAGACCCTTGCAGGGTGCTGAGCTCCCCATGGCACTGGTCCAGCAATGCTTGCTCTTTTTGTTCCTGTTTTTTTTCCTTTCCCTGAGTTACCTTAAGAACTGGTTTGGGTAACTGGACTGTCCAGTTTTTGACCAAAGCTTTGAACTTTGGCACCTGTCTCTCCGGGCCTGGCCAGGTCGCCTTTTCTGCTTTTTTGAGAACTGAGTGTCCTGACTTGTTCATATATTTTTTAAAAAATATATTGTATTGATTTTTTACAGAGAGGAAGGGAGAGGGAGAGAAAGTCAGAAACATCAATGAGAGAGAGACATCGATCAGCCGCCTCCTGCACGACCCCCACTGGAGCTGTGCCCGCAAGCAAGGTACATGCCCCTGACTGGAATTGAACCTGGGACCCTTCAGTCCACAGGCCGACGCTCTATCCACTGAGCCAAACCGGTCTCGGCTGACTTGTTCATATTTAATTCCTTCCAGAAGGAGGCAGCTCTAGAATTTAGATGCACAAGAAGCCTACATAAGAGTAATCTGGTAAGAAGGAAAAGGTAGGGCAAGTTTCTTCAAATCTAGATGATTCGATCCCTCTTTGCATCACTTTTTTCACATGAAAATGAGAGCACCAATAGCACTTAATTCAATGAGTTCTTATAATGATGAAAGGGATGCATATGTGTAAAAAACTTTGAAGAACATTTGCTTTGATACAATTGCTCAACAAATGTGGACTATATTATCAGCGGTACTAATGTTTACTGGTAGATTGTTTATTTGGGCTGATGGGTTGAGCTGAACATGATGGTACTACTAGGAGTAGGGCTAGAATTACAGAGGTTTCCCATATATTTGGCTGATACTAGGGTATAATTTCAGGTGGAAGAAGCATTTTACTTGTCCTAAATCATTTCTAAGCATTCACAATCCTCCAAAATTTGTCAATATTTGAGAATCTTGCTTTTATGCAGTTTCCCATTTAAACACAAACATTTTGAGATGGTTGACAAAACAATAAGATAAGAATTTGAAATCAAATGACTTAAGATATATCTTTGCTACTCTGTCATTTCCCTGGGTAGCTTTAGGTAAGTCTGTGTTAGGGTTTACCAGTGCCTAGTTCTTCTTTGCTGTGGGTAACCTCATTTGAGTGGGGGCTTGTTCTTGCCTGTGGGCTGTGAATGGAAGGGACATATGTCACTTCTCAGCTGCAGGCTTTGTGAGTGTGAGATCCTCCACTTCTTTTCTTCCTTCTCCCACCACAATGGTTACCAAGAAGCCCTCATATTCAAATGAAAGACTCAAGGTGGGTGTTCAGTTTGAACTGTCAGTTCAACATCTGGGGAAAATTCATTCCTAGAGAGTCTTCCTGAATTCAAACAGAGAGGACTTTATGCGGGAAATAAACCTTTGTTACTTTGAACAAACGAGATTTGAGGGTTGTTTGTTTACTTAGCAAAATTTAGCCTATCTTTGATTTATGAAATTCCTTTAGCTTTCTGAGCCTTAGTTTTCTCATCCTTAAAGAGTATTAATATCCACATAATTATGTTTTTAAGCATAAAAATGAAGCAAGATAATATGTGTAAACCATTCAAGTTTACATCTGCATAAAGTAATTGTTCCAAAGTGATCGTTATTATTATGTTTAAGACTCAGTGAGTAATCTCAGGAAGTCTAGGCAGAGATAACCATGAAAAGGTTCCTGGCTACACAGGAGCATGGCAATGTTAACAAATTAAGATTATAATTTCAAAAATTTTTAGGCTTTATATTTTTGTTACTATATGATGACATTAATTTCCTTAATGTCATTAGAATTATCAGTATGTAAAATGAGTGTTAATTATTATAGTCCACATTTATTTTTTAATTGTTTATTGTTTAAAGTATTACATATGTCTCCTTTTCCCCCCATTGACCTCTTCCTGCCAGTTCCCACCCCCCAGCACATGCCCTTGCTCTCCCTACTGTGTGTTTCCATTGATTATGCTAATATGCATGCATACAAGTCCTTTAATTGATCTCTTACCTCTACCCCCTGCCAACCTCCCCTGCCTTCCCTCTGAGGTTTGATGGTCTGTTCAATGCATCTATGTCTCTGGGTCTACTTTTGTTTGTCAGTTCATGTTGTTCATTATATACCACAAATGAGTGGGATCATATGATATTTATCTTTCTCTCATTGGCTTATTTTGTTTATCATAATGCTCTCCAGGTCCATCCATGCTGTTGCGAATGGTAAAAATTCCTTTTTTACAGCAGCGTAGTATTCTATTGTGTAGACGTACTACCATTTTTCTAATCCACTCATCTGTTGATGGGCACTTAGGCTGTTTCCAAATCTTAGCTATTGTCATCTGTGCTGCTATGAACATAGGGGTGCATATATCCTTTCTGATTGGTGTTTCTGATTTCTCGAGATATATTCCTAGAAGTGGGGTCATTGGGTCAAATGGCAGTTCCATTTTTAGTTTTTTGAGGAGACTCCACACTGTTCTCCACAGTGGCTGCACCAGTCTGCATTCCACCAGCAGTGCACGAGGGTTCCTTTTTCTCCACATCCTGGCCAACACTTGTTGATTTGTTGATGATAGCCATTCTGGCAGGTGTGAGATGGTACCTCATTGTCCTTTTCATTTGCATCTCTAGGATGACTAGTGACTATGAGCATGTGTTCATATGTCTCTGGGCCTTCTGTATGTCCTCTTTCAAAAAGTGTCTATTTCGTTCTTTTGCCCATTTTTTGATTGGGTTGTTTATCTTCCTTTTGTTAAGTTGTATGAGTTCCCTGTAAATGTTGGAGATGAAACTATTATCAGATGTAACATTGGCAAATGTGTTCTCCCATGCAGTGGGCTCTCTTGTTGTTTCATTGATGGTTTCTTTTGCTGTGCAGAAGCTTTTCATTTTGATGTAGTCCCATTTGTTTATTTTCTCCTTAGTTTCTATTGTCCAAAAGCTGTATCAGTAAAGATATTGCTATGACATATCTGTGCTATTTTGCTATCTATAAAATCTGCTAAGATTTTTATGGTTTCCCATCTTTAAGTCCTTTATCTATTTTGAGTTTATTTTTGTGTATGGTGTCAGTTGGTGGTCTAGTTTCATTTTTTTTGCATGTGTCTGTCCAATTTTCCCAACACTATTTATTGAAGAAACTGTCTTGACTACATTGAATGCTCTTGCCTCCTTTGTCAAATATTAATTGAGGATAATGGCTTGGGTTGATTTCTTCATTCTCTGTTCTCTTCCATTTCAAATTTTGTTCTTCTGACTTTCCTGGTTGCTTAATAACCAATGGAGAAAAAGCAATATGTTGGTTCCCTATGCTACTCAGATATTAATTTCAGATAATCCAGATGTTAGCACAAGGCAAAAATTAGCTTGTTTTTTCCGCACCTGCCTGTCATTCTTTTTTTCCAATGACCTCTTTCTGTTTCTACTAAGACCATATCTCATTCCTCCAGCTGTGCCTATGCCCTTCATTTATAATCAGAAGTAAACTATCAAATGAACTCCAAAATATTGTTTGTTTTCCTTGAGAATCAGAGAGATAAACTTTATCCTCATGGATGCTGCTTGCCATTGAACTTGACTTTCCTAAGCTTTTATTTCCTCAGCCTATTTTGCAGTATTGTCGTGAAGGTTTGCAGCATGGGGGTTTGATAGGGATTCACTGAATCTTATATGTCTGTTGAACTTATATTTTTACAAAGAATTCCTAACCTAAATAGGACATTTTGGAAAATCTGGGCTTACATTGCACTGACATACCTTCTTGCACTTCTTGTGTAGCTCCTTGATTTTCGGGCTATAAAATAACTTATCTTTTATATGTAAAGGAAAGGAAGTAACATGTATTGAGCACACATTAGGGTAGTTATACCATGCCCATTTTTAAGGTGATGGAATGTGCTTTGAGAAGGTTAATTAACTTGTGAAGTGTCACACAATAAAGCATTTCTGAAGAGCTTTGTTCTCGGATCATCACCCTGGTTTTGTTCATTAAAAAATTTCACTCTTTGTCATACTCATGGCATTATCATTTTTACCAAACAAGAGACTTACATCATTCATGAAAATACTATAAAACAATAGTGAATAGCCACTTTAAGCAGCATTCAATTCTCCTGTTTAAGGAGATGGTAGATGTGTTAGCCAGAAGAGTGTAGTGATGGTTAACATGTGTTATCTCCCTTATGCTTTTAGTAATGTGTAAGTTAGCCTAAGGCTTTTCTAATGCCGTCCTCGTGAACTCATGGGGTTTGTAGGATCTCAAGAGGGTCACTCCTTATATGGTCTAATCAACTCACGTAATACATTCAACAGTAACTGCCACAACTGGGTAGGGAATTCTCAGGAATTAAATGTCATTCTGAACCGGGGGACCCAGCTGTATCTGTATAAAGCTTATAGTATTTTAGTAGGAAGGACAATGAACCAAATGATTAAATAAATTATTTAGTAGATTAGAAATGAAAAATACTTTGGAATAGATACAGTGAGAAAGGAAGATAGGGAGTGTGTGTGTGTGTGTGTGTGTGTGTTTGCTATTTTAAACAGGGTAAGTACTCTGAGCAAGAAAAATGAAATAACTAGCTTAATAGTCATGCATTCAGTAAGTGACAGATGGGAACCTGTCCTGAGTGTCCTAACTCATGATCTTAAACTCGCAATTTGATTGACAAATGTTCCTCTGAAACAGTTTTATCAAAGACAAACTTAGAACGAATCACCAGCATGAAACTGTTCACTGGTGTATTTGTCAGGGTTATTTTGGTTTCAAGAGGCAGGTATTTGCCTCTGATTGGCTTCAGCAGAAATAGATGAGCTTAATGGAAGGACAGTAAGATGTTTCATGTAATGTAGAAGGGGATAACAGTCCAGTCTGTAGGGATATGAATATTGCCAAAATGATATTTCCATCACCTTTCTTTACTCTCAGATCGACCTCCTCCTCAGAGCTGAACATCTGATTAATAACAGTCCTTAGGCCCAAGAGGGCATGGTCCCTGCCCTGCTCTGCCCTGAGCATCAAGAGTTGCTGAAATTTTAGAGCTTTGGCCTCCAGATCTGGTCATGATGTTTGGTCGTGATGCCCACTGGGGCATTTCTTGACTCTGACCCTCATGTCGGTAGACTAGATGCCATGAGTTTCTTTAGAACTTCTGCCTCTAGGGCTGTACTGGGACGCGAGGCTGGCATATTTCCAACAGGCAGCCTGGCAGGAAGATTTCTCCCAGGGGCTGGTGCTCTGCTTGTTGTGCAGGATTGTGTGAATTCGAACCCCTGGAAAGGTTCTGACAAGTTGGTTTGGGGTGATCATCTTTCAAGTCAGGAGGAGGGCTAGTTTAGGGGTCAGGACTGTTATGGTTCATTAACAACATTGGACTTAGGTTGGGTGCATGGTCCCTGTATCAGCTCTCCCAGGCCAGGTCCTCACAGTTGTGCCACTTCCGGTTTATAGCAGGCAATGAGTGGAGAACAGGAAGCAGTGGAACTGGGTCTCTGTTGAATGAATTGGGATCAAAATTTTACCCTTAGCCCTGGCCAATGTGACTCAGTTGGTTGGAACCTTGCACTGAAAGGTCATGGATTTGATTCCTGTGCAGGACAAATAGCTGGGTGTCCAGTACGATCCACAGCCAGGGAACATATGATAGGCAACTGATGGATGTTATCATCATTATTATTTTAATGTATATATTTTATTGATTTTTTTTCAGAGAGGAAGGGAGAGGGATAGAAAGTCAGAAACATCGATGAGAGAGAGACATCAATCAGCTGCCTTGTGCATGCCCCACAGTGGGGATGTGCCCGCAACCAAGGTACATGCCCTTGACCGGAATCAAACCTGGGACCTTTGAGTCCACAGGCCAGCTCTCTATCCACTGAGCCAAACCGGTTTCAGCAATCATTATTATTTTAGAAAGACTAAAAGATAATAAAATATTTTATGCAGTGTTCCACAGAGAGCTGGTTCCAAATAAAATGTTCTCTGTACCTCATCCTCTTTTAATTTTGCCACAATACCTCCCCAGGGTAAACAGGAGGAGCAATCCCAATGGCAAGCCCATGTGATGGTGGATCCACTTGGTAATTGGGTTTTGGGTCTAGAAACACTCCAGGTTTGCCGAGGACGACGCACAGATTTCTAAAACAAAACTCAAGCCCGAGGTATTTGGCAAAATCCCAAACAGGAGAGCACTTACCATTTTGTAGACTGGGGCTTTTATAGGGGAAAAAGTACATAAAATTAATTTGCACTTTGAGTTGGAAAATATTGACACTTAGGTCAATTTAACTCACAAGAAGGAAATGATATCAAAGTCCAAAATGCTGGGGGTGAGGAAATAATCACCCCTCACACTGTACACAATAGCACATTAAACTCCAGTAGCTATTCCTGCAGCCTGCAAGCTGTGATTTTAATTATCCTCAAACCTGGGAATTGTAAGTTAAAGTTTTCATGATGACTGTAACTTTTGTCCCCAAAACAACTTGGTCTTGTAGAATTTTTCAGATTGTATGTGACATAATGCTGGTGAGTGGTTAATGATGAGAGTTTCACAGCTGCTCTTGCGTGTTTAAATGTTCAGCTGTGAGTTTTTTCTTGAGAGACTTAAAAGTAATCTTGCTCCTTATTGGAATTTGTCCAATTATTAATTAGCTAAAGAGTATTTGTTGGTTATGTATTATGTGCCAATCTCAAGAAAAAGTGCTAAGGAAGAAAATAAGGAAACATAGAGGAAGAGAGGAAGGAGAAGAGAAAATAATTAATATAAAAGTCATACTTTAATAACATAGGGATTCACAAAAGAATATAAGAATTAATAATAGAATGTGTTTATACAGAAACACATACATAGATATACATGACCATGTAGAAACTTACTTTGATGAGGAAGAGACAATAAATGGAAGTTGGATTTACCATTAATAAAATACGGCAGTTGTGGAGAAAGTCCATCATTTGCAGTGGCAGATGTCAGTGAGTGGCCTTTTGTTTTTACTAGAGGCCTGGTGCAAAAATTCGTGTATGGGGAGGGGATGTCCCTCAGCTCAGCCTGCACCCTCTCTAATCTAGGATCCCTTGAGGGATGTCCAATCCCAGTGGGATCGGGCCTAAACAGGCAGTCGGATAGCCCTCACAATCCAGGACTGCTGGCTCTGAACTGCTTGCCTGCCTGCCTTCCTGATTGCCCTTAACTGCTTCTGCCTGCCAGCCTGATCACCTCCTAACCACTCCCCTGCCTAACTGCTCCCCTGTCAGCCTGTTTGCTCCTAACTACCCTCCTCTGCAGGCCTGGTCTCCCCCCTACAAACTGCTCTCCCCTGAAGGCCTGAGTCCCCACTAACTGCCCTTCCCTGCAGGCATGGTCATCCCCAACTTCCCACCCTTGCAGGCCTGATTGCCTGCCAACTGCCTCCCCTGGCTGGCCATCTTGTGGTGGCCATCTTGTGTCCACATGGGGGGCAGGATCTTTGACCACATGGGGGCAGCCATCTTGTGTTTTGGAGTGATGGTCAATCTGCATATTACTCTTTTATTAGACAGAATAGAGGACTGGTGCATGGGTGGGGGCCAGCCTTCAGCTCAGTCAGTGGTGGCAGCCATTTCTGTTGGGATTTATTTATTTTCTATAATTGAAACTTTGTAGCCTTAAATGGAGTCCAAGGCAGGCCAGGGATGCAGAAGCTTGGCTTCCTCCATCTCCGAGGGCAACCCTAGCCGCCTCCTCTCTTTAGCTCCGTGGCTGCCATCATTTTTGTTGGGATTTATTTATCTTCTGTCGTTGAAACTTTGTAGCCTAGTGTGGAGATCTGGGCTGGTCATGGGGTGCAGAAAGCTAGGCTTCCTCCATCACCAGAAAAATCCAAGCCCCCTTCCTGCTCTCTCTGTGGCTGTAGCCATCTTGGTTGGGTTAATTTGCATACTCACTCCTGATTGGCTGGTGGGCATGCCTTCCTTCCTTCTTTTCTCCTTTCCTTCTTTTCTTTCTTCTCTGCCTCCCTTTCTTTCTGCTGCCTGCAATTTAAAAATTTGCTCTCTCATTCAGTTTAAAAATGTGAGGCAATTGAAAGAGTGAGAGTTCATTAATTGAACAAAATTGTAATTTCCCAGGAAAATTAGGTTGGGTTATGGATGAAGGTGACAGTGAATTTCAATGATTGCACTGGGGCTTCAGGAGTGGGAACTGTAGCGTGCTCCCTCTTGCATTGGTTTTTACAGAGTTGTCAGCTACCACTCGGAAGAGACCCTGTGGCAGACCGCTCCAGCGGGGGGTGGCATGCTTTAGTACAGCAGTACAGTAGGCAATTGCCACATGTGGCTTCTGAGCACTTGAAACATGGTGGTCCTAATTGAGATGTGCCATATGTAAATTTTGAAGGTTTAGTATGAGTAGAATAATGTAAGTTATCTTATTATTTTATACTGCTGTATTTTCCGGCATATAAGATGACTTTTTAACCCAGGAAAATCTTCTCAAAAGTCGGAGGTCGTCTTTTATGCCAGGGTGTCATCTTATAGGGTCGGTATATCCCAAACTTTATATTTTAACTGGAAAGGTTGGGGGTCGTCTTCTCTGCTGGAAAATATGGTAATTATATTTTGAAATTATAATACTTTGGTTATATTAGCTTAAAATATATATTATTTAAATAGAGTCTGTCTATTTTTTTTTTACCCTTTTTAATGCAGTTAAACTTGGCCTGATAATGGGTTTTCTATCATTTCCTATTTAAACCAAGATTTTTGGAGAGGGGAAATGGAAACTGCAGGTAGTGATGCCCTGGCAAATGGCACGAACTGGGCTGTCTCAGGAAATGGAAAGGAAGAGGTTTCCCTGTCAATAAATAAGGTGAGCTGAAACCGGTGTGGCTCAGTGGATAGAGCGTTGGCCTGCAGACTGAAAGGTCCCAGGTTCGATTCTGGTCAAGGGCATGTACCTTGGTTGTGGGCACATCCCCAGTAGTGGGCGTACAGGAGGCAGCTGATCAATGTCTCTCTCTCATTGATGTTTCTAACTCTCTCTCTCTCTCCCTTCCTCTCTGTAAAAAATCAATAAAATATATTAAACAAAATAAAATATAAAAAAGGAAGGACCCGTGATCTCTGCCCTCAGCACCTCCCACATCTGTCCTGTCATCGTTGCTCCCTAACCTTTCATATTCATGCAGCCTTTTCTACCCCTGGGAAATGACTTGAGCCTGCCAGAAATGACTTTCCAGCTTCATCCAGCTCGGACGGCTGGCACTACCAGCATTGATGCCAATGACAGATTAACTTTGCACTACACTTGCCCGCTGTGTTGAATCCAATGCAGACAGCTCAGGCCCCAGACAAGCACATTCTGAGTGTTGGATCTGCGCTTAGTTGAACAAAAGGATTCTGAGTCCAGGGAGAAGCGTGCCAGGAAGAGGCAGTGAAAAACAGCCAGACTGCTAGCAGAAAGAGTTCTGGAAGTTCTTAAGGCCGAGGAGCAAGGGCTGTGGGTGGGATACTCGGGCTCCTGGGGTCCCCTCTGGTTTCCGGTAAAATCTTATACATGTGAGTGTTTTTAGAAGAAGGAGGCAAGCTTTATTAGATTCTCAAAGGATGACTAGACTGGAGGCCTCGGTCCACCCCTGGCAGAGGGACCATTTTGCATCTCCTTGGGATCTAACTCTCACCTGCTGGGTCAGTTACCCCCTCCCAGAGCCAGTGCACCCCAAGCCTGGGAGGGAGGGAAGGAAGGAGGGGAGGTGGGGTACAGCCCCTGGCATCCTGCGCATTAACCCATTTGCATTGTTGAGGGACAGCTAATCCGCTCTTAAGCTGCTCCCCTGAGCTCGATCTGCTAGAAGGATTTCACCTTTCCTTTTTCCCTCCTGGCACGTGCTCCATGGCATCCAAATAAAGAGGGATGGACGCTTGAAAGGGACTTTCCATTACCACACAGTTCAGTTTAAATTTCCGACCTTTCCTCTACCTTTTTTTTTTCTTTTTTCCTTTTTCCATTCCCTCTTTCCTTTCTCTTCGGCATGTGGGATTCCGGGCTGGCAGAAAAGCCGCTGGGGACGTGCGCAGAGCCAGAAGCCAGGAGCCTGAGCGGAATTTTCCAAATTAAGGCAGCTTACTGGCTTCAGTCCTGGCATGGGCTGGTGCCTGGGGCTGGTGCTTGGGCATCTGGAAGAGAGCTTGACACTCATGGTTGGAGTGGCACAGCCTCAGCCTCATGGAACTCTGCATGTTCACCATCTACCTGGCCTGTGTCTTTGCTGTGCAGAGAACATACTACAGTGAGTCTTACAGAAACAGCTACAGTGTCAGACATTGTCCTCAGATCTCGGGGTGATAACAGGAACTAGAATTCATTGGGAGCCTACATCTACAAAGTAATGCACTGGCCTAACATGTCTCCCTATTTGACAGATGGAAAGACTGAGGCACAGAGAGTTCAGTGTCCTCTCCCAGTTCTCATAGACAGGATGAGAAAGAACAGAAACACAAACCCAGGGAGTGTGGTTCTGGCTCTGGAGAAGAGTAATCAGAATGAAAGACAGATCAGCCTAGGGCCCGGGACATACAAGAGAACCGAGAAACTAAGATCATAGGAAGAAGGAGTGAGGATAAGAAAACCAACACATGTTTTAAATATTAGTTTTACAAATATTGTTTCTCTTTGCCCTGATAATAAAAGAGTAACCCATGTTTATCATAAGGTCTCTGGCATTAATTTCTCACCAGGCTCCAGGTATGGAAGGTATCCTAACACAGACTTTGGAGACGTGCTAATTCGCATGCTATACAAAAATATCTAGAGTTTAGATAGAGATATTTAACATTTTTCACAATAACAATAGCTAACACTTATTGAGTGCTCACCAAATGTCACTGTTCTGTGCTCTTATGTTGGTTTTTATTATACTTCCAATAGCCGTATGATATAATTATTATTATTATTCTCCTTATACAAGTAAGGTTGGGTAACGGAGAGGTAATGTATCCTGCCTGGGATTCAGGCACAACTGCCTCGTGGCAAAGCCTGATTTCATACCCACAAAATCTGGCTATAGTCACTCACCTCCACGGCTGCCTTTACCTGCCATAGGTCAAGGGTCCTCACTGTTTTGCTTATTCTTCTCCATGCCTTTTGAGTTGGTCGGTGTAGCTATAAATGTTTATCTCTGCCCAAGATTTAGAAACAATAGAATGTTTCTGCAACAAAACTGAGATTTGTTGAACCCGTTTGGCTCAGTGACTAGAGAATCAGCCTGCGGACTGAGGGGTCCCAGGTTTGATTCTGGTAAAGGGCACATACCTAGGTTGTGGGCTCGGTCCACTGTGGGGGGCATGCAAGAGGCAGCCAACCGATGATTCTCATCATTGATGTTTCTCTCTCTCTCTGCCTCTCCCAACAGAAGGAAAAGTGATTGAGAAAGTGTTCTCATCTGGTGGAAATCAATTCCATTCTGACGGTGACCAAGAACAGGAGGTGCCCTATCAACATTTGTCCAGCGAACGAATGAATGGCCGGTGTACTGTAGGTGCTGGTGAAGAATGTGGTAAAGGTATGAAGGAAATGATATGGGATTTTTGTTATTGTTTTTGGGTCCAAATAACCATCCAAGAAAGTATATTTGGAGAGCACACTTCATGGTAGATTGATACAACTGCAACCCAAAATCTCAACTGGAGTGACTGGTCAGTGTGAATAGTGCTGGGTGGTAGATGGGTAGGTGACTCCCTGCTACATTGTCTTGGGAGACCCGGTGCTTAGCATGGGGATTGGTGTGTATCTCTGTTCACCCCCGCAATGATTCCCATCCTAAAATCCTTCTGAACAGCAGCCTCATTTGTCTGGTAGAGCTAATTCTTACTGAATCCAGCCCCACTTGAAGGTGCATCTTCCATCAGGATGCCGGAACAAGTAAGTGCTAGTGGCCAGAGGACATGCCAGGAGCAACCCAACAGAGCTGGGCCATGCGTTTGCGAACTCACTCTTTTTGTTTTCTAAGTGTGTAACACTGGTCCAGGCATGACAC
>JAAGEH010000357.1:876748-890545 GCA_011751065.1 Lasiurus cinereus
ATAGGAAGGCTGTATAAATAGAGTCTTTATTCAGTGCTATAGCCAAAGAGATACTTGTTCATGGCAAGACAGGATCCCTGTTGGTTGGCATTTGGTGATTCTGTTGATGTGTTCATCATCATGTCATCAGCTATTATTTTTATATTTTATTGATTTTTTTTTATAGAGAGGAAGGGAGAGGGATAGAAAGTCAGAAACATCAATGAGAGAGAGACATCAATCAGCCGCCTCCTGCACGCCCCTACTGGAGTTGTGCCCTCAAGCAAGGCACATGCCCCCGACCGGAATCGAACCTGGGACCCTTCAATCTGCAGGCCGACGCTCTATCCACTGAGCCAAACCGGTCTTGGCGTCATCAGCTATTTTAAAGATGTCTGGAATCTGAGGAAGAAGCCTCCCTCCCCCCACGCCGTCCCATCAACCACCTTAGAAAAGGAACCTTCTTCATTCTGAAAATATTCTCTTTTCATTAACTGAGTAATTGATAGATGAATCCAGCCTAATTTATTGAATATCCAACTAAGCAGGTTGTAAAATACATGTTTATGAATATGTCTCAGGCTGACTGTCAGAGAATCTTTTAAATGCATGTGCATATTATATCATGGCTGTGAACTGAATGTTTGTTACTGTTCTTCAAGCTGCCAAAAACTGTCACTGAATTTAATCATAGGATGTAAACCTAAACAGAAATAACATGGCTTATCATATAAAGGCTGATCTCACCCTCCCACCTCACAGAGTTCCTTTTTATTTGAAGGCCCTTCCTGTTTTAGGTATAGTTGGACTAGATGCATCCATAGCCTCTATCAGAAAGTAAAACCTCATTTAATTATCACAACAGCTTCTATTGTTGTTATTAGTATCGAGACAAAGGATGCAGGCTGATGTTTAGAACTACGATAACCCACACGGATGAAAATGTCAGAGCAAGTGTTTGAACCCTTGCGTTTGGCTGTGAAACCTGGGACGTAACTACCTTAATTCAAACCACATTTGTCCTCTGCTTTCAATAACAACACTTGCTATTGGTTGTATGCTAGGCTCTCTTCCAATACATACGTTTCTCTCTTCATCCTGACATCCACTCCATCAGGGAGCTGTTATAATCCCTGTTTGACCAAAGAGAAAGCACTTATAAAGCTTTGGTTTTGTGACTCTGGGCAAGTTACTCACCTCTCTGAGTATTATTCTGCTCATCTGCAAAAGGAAAAAGAAAATAACTATTTCAGAGGAGAGTTATGAGGCTTGAAAATGAGCATTGTAGATGGACCATTCAGTTGAGTGACTAACCCAGATGAATAATTCAGTAAATGCTGGTTAGTGTTGTTTTTAAGACGGGTACATGCATCTGTCTTTATCTTTAAAGGTGTAAAATGGTATTCATTAGATTCCCCATGTAAGGGAAATCATATAGTATTTGTATTCCTCTTACTGGCTTATTTCAGTTAGTAAAATACTCTCCAGATCTGTCAATGCTGTAGCAAAAGATGAGATTTTCTTCCTTTTCTGTGGATGAGTAGTACTCCATTGTGTAAATGTGTGATCACTTCTCCGATGCTAGTAGGAGTGGGTATCCCTTTCCCCACTGGGAATTGAGAGTTGGGTCCTTTAGAAAAAGAATTTCTAAGGCCTGCATGCAAGAATGAATGATTTTTACTTGTGAAATTATATCCCTCAGTCTCCAAAGTCCCATTGTCCTTCATCCAGTCTTGGCAAATGTGCAGCTGGGGCGTCAGCAGAGCTAGAAGCAGAACCCGTGTCTGGAATTGCCATTCCCTGGGGGAGCTGGGTCCCCTATAGCCTCAGGTACTCACTGTCTGTTAGTGTGTGGACTCCCCAGGGCTGTGAGCCACATGGACTGATGTAGGGGCGTGCTCCCCCTGAAATAGGATACTCAGGAGTACAAGGGGGCCCAGAAAGGGAACAGCCTCTATTCAGGAACTCACGTATCTCATGTGTCATGCCTGCAGTGGCATGTCTGTTCTGGCCAATGCCCTGTCCCCAGATGTGGTTGACAAGTAAGCACTTCCCTATGCCACCCAGATCTTACTGCGCATGGATCTATTGTCCAGACACTTCCCTCATCTCTCTGTGGGGAACAGAGCTGGATAATATATTTTAAATCTATTTTATTGATTTTTTACAGAGAGGAAGGGAGAGGGATAGAAGGTTAGAAACATCAATGAGAGAGAGAGAGATCAATCAGCCGCCTCCTGCACGCCCCCTACTGGGGATGTGCCCGCAACCAAGATACATGTTCTTGACCAGAATCGAACCTGGGACCCTTCAGTCCCCAGGCTGATGCTGTATCCACTGAGCCAAACCGGTTTTGGCAGAACTGGATAATATCAACTGCATCTTCCTGGCACAAACGGCATGCCTATGTTATCATGCTTCCCTTTACTCCTTTCCTGTTAATTAATAACCAGATTATTGCACCAGCATCAAATGTACCACAGGGAAGGGGGGTGGGGAGGTTGAACGGAAGGAAGGGCGGGAGATGGTAACAGAAAGAGACTTGGCTTTGAATAGCTAACACACAATACAATATTACAGAATTATATACTTTATACCCATACACGATTTTATTAACCAATGCCACCCCAATAAACCCAACAAAAATTAAATAAAGCCCTAACCAGTTTGGATCAGTGGATAGAGCATTGGCCTGTGGACTGAAGGGTCCCAGGTTCGATTCCGGTCAAGGGCATGTACCTTGGTTGCGGGCACATCCCCATTGTGGGATGTGTAGGAGGCGGCTGATTGATGTTTCTCTCTCATCGATGTTTCTAACTCTATCCCTCTCCCCTCCTCTCTGTGAAAAATCAATAAAATATTTAAAAATGAAATAAAAAATATGTACCATTTATCAGTGTGAGAGTAGAACAAGTTATTTTTAGGAACCTGTGCATTTTATTTTTTATCTCTAGCTGGTTCGCCTGCTGAGTCTAAGAAAAGTGTGCACCAGCCACTCAGCTCCTGATGCCTTGTGCAGGCCTGCTCCTCTCATCCGGGTGCTATCAAGTTTATGGGAGGTCAGCCCGAACCTGAGCGGCTTTGATGGTCATTGTGGGCCATGATGTTCCTCTGGGGGATCTTGGAGCTCTCTGTTCTCATTCTCAGCTGCCACCCCTTACCATTCTCCTTTCCGCTTCTGCCTTCCCCTCTAGGTCACAGGGACTAGAATGCAGGTCTTCATCTCTGTCCTGCTTCCCTCCCCAAGAGGGCTCAGTGAGTGAGGTTAAGGTGTCTCTCAGCCTGAGATCTCCTGGATGATGCTCTGTTCCCAGCTTTTTATGAGGCCCTGAGGATGTAGAGATGAATGAGAAGTAGCCTCTGTCTTTAACATCTTCAGGGATGGGCCCTGACTGGTTTGGCTCAATGGATAAAGCGTCCATCTGCAGACTGAAAGGTCCCAGGTTTGATTCCAGGCAAGGGCATGTACCTTGGTTGCGGGCACCACCCCAGTGGGAGTTGTGCAGAAGGCAGCTGATCAGTATTTCTCACCAATGTTTCTGACTCTCTATTCCTCTCCCTTCCTCTCTGTGAAAAATCAATGAAATATATTTAAAAAAAATCTTCAGGGATGGAAGGAAGAAACCATTTCCATGCGTGACCTTTTCCAGGAGGTCCCCTGAGGCTCACAAAGAGATTGAGAGCAGGGACGAACAATAAGGATTTCTAGAAAAGGCCTTCATTTTGTCACCAAGCCGGCCTGGGCTGCAATCTCAGTGCTGCTTCTTGCTAGCTGTGTGACCCGGATCAAGGAATCACTGCATCTCTGGGCCTCGGTGTCCTTACCCATCAGTGAGGAATAGGTGTAATTTCTTCCTCAAATATTGTTGTGAGGCCTAAAGAATGGAATCACACAATAAGAGCGCATGATGAACTGAAAAAACTGTATGCAAATGGCAATGAGGACAGGGGTCTGAGAAACTGCATAAAAACAAACAATCGGGAAAAACCTTAACCTCAGAAAAATGCATGGCATTTACATTTTTATCCCCGAAGCAATTATCACCTCATCATCTCTTCTCTTATTTTCCAACGCCAATCTTTAGAAAGTTAGGATCATGCCATGTGCATGTGATATGCAAGCATAAAAAAAAAAAGCTTGCTTTCAGCCCACAAACTATCTCATTATTATTACATGCTAGATCGGGAGGCGGGAGAAGGTTGTTGTTTGATGGGAAACATTCCCCACATCTGGAGATGTAATTTACACTTTCCGTTTATAGCCTCAGCTGCAGTTCTTCAAATCCGAGGCTGTGTTAGAAGCGTCATTAGGATTCCGAGAAAACAGAAAACATTCTAAGCACTTCCCATTAAACCAATTGCAACCGCCCAGGAGAGCGAGTTTACCCTGGGAAGGAGGACCCTTGTGGATAATTACTGAAAATAAGGGGAAAGAGTGATGCGATTTGTGGGGATATCCAGTGTGGCAAACCCTGCCTTGACTTTGGAGAGCACAGTGGATGAGTTTTGCTCATTTTGCCATTGTATCTACCCCTGGGATGGGAGTAAACCCCTCTCTGTTTAATGGGCCAAGGACAGAGGACCCAAACACAGGTTTTGTTTTGCTCTCGCCCTGTTCAAATTCTGTCTTTGGTTCTAGATCAGTGGTTCTCAACCTTCCTAAGGCCGTGACCCTTGCATACAGTTCCTCATGTGGTGGTGACCCCCAACCATGAAATGTTGCTCCTGTGATGCATCGTGATGTAAATATCTGCATTTTCTGATGGTCTTAGGCGACCCCTGTGAAAGGGTCGTTCGACCCCCAAAGGGGTCACGACCCACAGGATGAGAACTGCTGTTCTAGATTCACAGAGCTTTTCATTCTATATATTTATTTTTTGTTTTATCAGTAGATATAATTTCTCTTCTAGCTTTGATACAAATGGCCAAAATTTTTCTGCAAAGTTTTTATTTCCCCCACAGTCAGCTCCCTTTATGAAAAAATAGAATATTGCAATTCAAGTAGAGAAAATGAAGATTTCATAATGCTAACCAGTGAGAAAACAGACATGCTCACAGAAACATTTCTCTCCACTGAAGATCACGTGGGTTAAAGGACCGAAGGTTACTTTGTTTTGTCCTAATCTACGTTTAACTCATATGCTATTTGATGAATTCATGTAGTTTAATATGAGTTTGATGTGGGGCCAGGCAGAAGACAAAATATGTCACTCAGGAGAACAGGGTATGACTAAAAATTTGGACCAGCTGGGGGCAGGCATGGGGGTCCCTTGGGTCTTGGGCCTAAAAGATAGTACAGAGTTAGAGTAACTTAGAGTAATTCTGTTTAATGGCAGAGAGGTTGGGGGGATTTGGGGCTCTTCCATGTGTAGGCAGAGAATAAGAATGAACTTAGCCACCTCCTCAGTTCTAGAAATTTCTTTGACACACTCTCATCCACAAAGGAGTACTAATCTGTCAACCTCTTAATTTTTGAAGAAAAGATGGCAAAGGCCAGCAGAAGGTCAGAGGGAATGAGGCCGACTCACTGATCCCCGCTCCCATGCATTGGATTCACACTATGTGCCGAGTGGGTTTAGGATTCACTTTAAGAGCATATTTTATTTATTCCTTAAAATTATCTTGTGAACTTGCTCTGGGAAGAAGAGCCTTGTGTCTCAATTTTAGTGAATAAAGACACAGTCTGGGGTGTGAGTGTGTCAATCACAGAGGTGATCAGCAGTAGTGTTTAATGGTTGGCTGTCTTAGCCTCAGAGTCCTGGGTCTTTACTGGTATTCTGTATGTCATCCTAGTGTGCTAAGCCTGCTAGCCACCCTGGGGAAAGACCCAGATTCTGCTCTGCTCTCTTCCATGTAGATTGCTTTTTTAATGTACATACGTTGTTTATGTCATATGAACATTTTAATTTTCCAGTCTAGTATATTCCATTTGGGTCTCTTCCGGCTGGTTACCAAAGGAAATAAAATTAGTTTTTCTTTCTCTATCTCCCATTTACATTTTGCTTATTCAGCTGCTCTTCTGCAGGATCTGAGTGTTATTAAAGGATATTTTGTTTTCCCCTAACAATGGAAGTGTCTGTGTTTTTAGGAAACAAGATGACTATACTTGCCTTGTATGAAGCTCTCATTTTCAAATGCCTCAGCACCAGATCCATCTTTCTGTCCTCTTCCTTTGAATGCCAAAGCTTGGAACTTGCACACTGCATTTCCGTTTTGCCAACTGTGAGGATTTACCAGTAAACGGTGCTAGATAAAGCCTTAAAGGTTGAACAGAAGAGAGGGATTGGCTTTTTCTATTTGCTTGTCATTCCTTTGGCGCGGCCTTAGTAATGCACCTGAACTGCCCTCGCAAGGACAGACAATGTCCCTTGGGCCTGACCACTTGCCTGCAGTTGCTGTCTGTTTAACCTCCATGACACCTGTTTACCTCTTCCCTCCAGCAGCATCTACCTGATAATTCACTAGTTCCTCGGACTAAATTTGCTCTGTTAATATACTAAGGGTGGTTTTCATTTTTCTGATTGGATGCTTGACTGATTTCGGTCTGAGACTCATTTCTTCCATCATCCTTTTGGTAAAGTACACATTGTTCAATCTGGATGGTCTTAGAGCTTGTCAAATTCTGGCACAGTAGAGAGGTGATCTGTGACTTGGAGAAACCCGAGTTTATATGAGATTTGGGGGGAGAGACATTTGTGTTGATCCAATGGTGTTTACTATTGATGTGAGTATATCTCAGCCTGGGACACAGATTCCTCATTAACTTGAAAGAATGAATTCTTCTCCCCATTGTGGTTCTTATTGCTGGATCACTGGTACATGTGACAATATCTTTGAAATTTAGTTTACTAACCAATGAGATGAGGTGAGGCATATGGATCCCCATCGCTGAAACAACTCAGAGGGATCTCCAAGGGGTAGATCCATTTTTTAAATTTATTTATTCATCCATTCATTTTATTCATCTGCTGTTTCATCTGCTCAGTTATCATTCCATGCATTCCTTCACTTAATTTACTTTATTTTTTCACTTGTCAGAGATTCTCATCTGTCCTGAATATAGTGCTAGATTGGGAGATATAAAATGAGAAAAAAAGGACTTCCACTTCTATGAGCGCTATGGAAAAGTGGTGAAGTTTTAGTTGCCTTAAGTAGCTAAAAAGAGGAAATCTGATAGCACTTAATAGAAGGAAAGTCTTTCAGGCAGAGAGAAAAGCTAATAGAAAGATGTAAAGATGCTGATCGATAAAAATATATGAAATGGTGAGGAAATTAAGTAGTTTTTTTTTTTTTAATATCTTCAATGTAATACTTTTTCCCGAGAGGAAAAATCCCACTTTTTGACACCCTATTGTAAACCTTAACTAAATTTTCCTATCTACTGCAATTCTTCATGATAGTATCTATAAATTTCATTTTTAACTTAAACTCATTGTTTAAATTATTACATGAGTCTTCTTTCCCCCCCATTGACCCCTCCCCAGCTGTTCCCACCCCCAGCCCATACCCTCACCCCCTACTGTCTGTGTCTATTGGTTCTGCTCATAAGCAAGCATGCAAGTCCTTTGGTTGATCTCATTCCTCCCCTTCCCTCCTAGGTTGGACAGCCTGTTCAATGCTTCTATGTCTCTGGTTCTATTTTTGTTCATCAGTTTATGTTGTTCATTAAATTCCACAAATGAATGAGATCATGTGATATTCATCTTTCTCTGCCTGGCTTATTTCACTTAGCATAATGCTCTCCAGCTCCATCCATGCTGTTGCAAATGATAAGAATTCCTTCTTTTTTATAGCAGCGTAGTATTCCATTGTGTAGATGTAGCACAGTTTTCTAATCCACTCATCTGCTGATGGGCACTTAGGCTGTTTCCCAATCTTAGCTATGGTAAATTGTGCAGCTCTGAACATAGGGGTGCATATATCCTTTCTGATTGGTGTTTCTGGTTTCTTAGGATATATTCTTAGAAGTGGGATCACTGGGTCAAATGGGAGCTCCATTTTTAATTTTTGTGAGGAAACTCCATACTGTTCTCCACAGTGGCTGCCCCAGTCTGCATTCCCACCAGCAGTGCACAGGGGTTCCTTTTTCTCCACATCCTCGCCAGCACTTGTCATTTGTTGATTTGTTGATGATGGCCATTCTGACAGGTCTGAGATGGTTGTACCTTATTGTTGTTTTGATTTGCATCTCTCAGATGATTAGTGACTTTGAGCATTTTTTCATATGTCTTTTGGCTTTCTGTATGTCCTCTTTCAAAAAGTCCCTATTTAGATCCTTTGCCCACTTTTAAAAAAAATTGGATTGTTTACCTTCATTTTGTTAAATTGTATAAGTCCCCTACAAATGTTGGAGATTAAACCCTTATTGGAGATAACATTGGCAAATATGTTCTCCCATGCAGTGGGCTCTCTTGTTGTTTTGTTGATGGTTTATGCTATGCAGAAGCTTTTTATATGATGTAGTCACATTTATCTACTTCTTCCTTAAGTTTCCCTTGTCCTAGGAGCTGTCTGGTAAAGATATTGCTACAACAAATGCCTGCTATTTTGCTGCCTATGGAGTCTTCTAAGGTTTTAATGGTTTCCTGTCTTATGTTTAAGCCCTTTATCCATTTGGAGTTTATTGTTGGGGATGGTGTAAATTGATGTTCTAATTTCATTTTTTTGTATGCATCTGTCTAGTTTTCCCAGCACCATTTATTAAAGAGTCTTTCTTGACTCAATTGTATGCTCTCATCTCCTTTGCCAAATATTAATTGAGCATAATGGCTTGGGTCAATTTCTGCATTCTCTATTCAGTTCCAATGGTCTATATTTCTATCTTGTGCCAGTACCAGGCAGTTTTGAGGATAGTGGCTTTGTAAAATAACTTGATATCTAGTATTGTGACCCCTCCAACTATGTTCTTTCTCAAGAATAGACAGCTATTCAGGGTCTTTTTTTTAGTGCAGATGAATTTTGGATACTTTGTTCTAGGTTTTTAAAATATGCCTTTGATATTTTAATGGGGATTGCATTGAATCTATAGATTGCTTTGGGTAGTATGGACATTTTAATGATGTTGATTCTACCAATCCATGAACATAGTATATTTTTCTATTTGTTTATGTCTTCCTCTTTCTCTTTTATCAGCATCCTGTAATTTTTGAGTATAGGTCATTTACTTCCTTAAGTTTATTCCTAAGTATCTGAAATTTTTGGTGCAATGGCAAATTGGATTGTTTTTGTTGTGTTTTATTTTGTTTTGTTTTTAGTTTATCTTTCTTTGAGTTCATTATTGGTGTATAAAAAAACCAAAGATTTCTGGGTGTAAATTTTATATCCTGCTACATTGCCAAATTCATTTATTAAGTCTAGTAATTTTTGGATGGAGACTTTGGGGTTTTCTATGTACAATATCATGTCATCTGTAGATAAGGACAGTTTTATGCCTTCTTTTCTAATTTGGATGCCTTTTATTTCTTTTTCTTGTTTGATCGCTATGGCTAGCACTTCCAGTACTGTGTCAAACAGGGGTTGTGGAAGTGGGCATCCCTCTCTTGTTTCTGTTCTTAGGGAAAATTGTAGGAAACTAAGTAGTTTTTTTCAAAGCTGAGGAGTCCTGGGAAATGAGAATGCTAAGGTAAAGTAGATAGATTACAATGGCCCTTTTGAAGGAAAGACACAATATTTTTGTGTCTGTGTGTGTGAATGTATTATTATTTTTAATGCTTATTGCAAACTCCATGATGAAAATGGAAATTATTAACATTCAACAATAACTATCATCTCGCAAAGATATTAGACAGTATGGCTTACATTCATTAGTAAATGTAAATCTAAGTAAAATTGCCACTATTCAAATCAAAAGCCCCCAACCTTCACTTGTTCCCACTAACCATCTAAAATGATGGGCGGCTTAATCAGTTGCTGAGTATCCAACATCCATTCATTAATTTTATAAACACTTTTCTCCTGTCTACAATTTTAGGTCCCTCTGATAGATTTCTGAGTTGTAACTACAGTAAATGAGGCCCTTTTCTCTCTGAGCATACAGCCTTGCTATAGAAACAAATGATTAAATACAGAATTTCAGGAAAGTATGATAATGATTACTTTACAGTGAGAATAATGTGCTGTAGGAGCACATAATAAAGACCACTTAAAATAGCCTAAAGGTTCAGGAAAGATTAAGGAACAGGGTGATATAAACTTCTACTTAATATTTTCATAAGAGTTTGTCAAAGCGAGATGATGGGATATAATATTTCAGGCAAACGTAGCAGCATGTGTGAGATTTAGATTTTGGTGAGAGTTTAATGTTTTGAAGATCTGAAAAAAGTCCATTATTACCAGGTTGTAGATGCTGGGAGAAGGCTATATAAAGGCATGTAGGGGACAAAATGTATAAGGCCTTTTGTGCCAAATGATGCTTACACTCATTGAATGTATTACTCTATTACACTAATGACTTTTTGCAAATCCTTGGGTGATGCAAGTGGTGAACACATTACAAATTTGTAATCGGGTTGCATTATAGACAATTAGTCACAGAGATAACCATGAAAGCACATGGACATCTGAGAGGCTATTTTGGTTGTGATCTAGACTGAGGCCATTCCATTGGGAGGAAGGAAGTGAAACCATTTCAGAGATGTGTTCCTCTGGGGAGATATTGGGCTACAGAAAAAGATGTACATAGATAGATACATAGATTCCTCTACATAGATGGTGGAATGACCAATAAAATAAGATATGAGATAGTTCTTAATTTAAAAGTGCATTTATGTGTGGTCATGTATGACATGACAGGACAAAGTAATGAATAAAGACGGTGAAGGTAGACAATTACTTTAAGACTTTGACAATGAAAAGATAGGGATGGGTAGAAAGAGTGCTAGCCAGAAGGGAAGAAGGAGAAACAGACATCTTTTGTTACCATTGGTCAGATTTGGGGGTGTTTATTTCATGATGGAGAGAGACACATAGAAGAAGTGATTGGAAAATACATTAGAGGATGAGGGATAATTGATGGGTTTAAGTTGAAGGTAATGGGATTAAACTTTAGATGAAGAAGAGACGCCAATCTCAATGTCATAGAAACAAAAAAAGAGTATGCAGGTGAAAAAGGTTGGTTTCCAGGTTTTGGATTGTTGGTTTGTTTTTGTTGCTTACCATATTTCCGGGGTATAACATGACAGGGCATATAAGACGATCCCCAACTTTTCTAGTTAAAATATAGAGTTTGGGATATACTCGCCCTATAAGATGATACCCGGCTTATAATACAACCCCCGACTTTTGAGAAGATTTTCCTGGGTTAAAAAGTCATCTTATATGCCGGAAAATACAGCAGTATAAAATAATAAGATAACTTACATTATTCTACTCATACTAAACCTTCAAAATTTACATATGGCACATCTCAATTAGGACCACCATGTTTCAAGTGCTCAGAAGCCACATGTGGCAATTGCCTACTGTACTGCTGTACTAAAGCATGCCACCCCCCGCTGGAGCGGTCTGCCACAGGGTCTCTTCCGAGTGGTAGCTGACAACTCTGTAAAAACCAATGCAAGAGGGAGCACGCTACAGTTCCCACTCCTGAAGCCCCAGTGCAATCATTGAAATTCACTGTCACCTTCATCCATAACCCAACCTAATTTTCCTGGGAAATTACAATTTTGTTCAATTAATGAACTCTCACTCTTTCAATTGCCTCACATTTTTAAACTGAATGAGAGAGCAAATTTTTTAATTGCAGGCAGCAGAAAGAAAGGGAGGCAGGGAGGTAGAGGAGAAAGAAAAAGAAGGAAAGGAGAAAAGAAGGAAGGAAGGAAGGAAGGCATGCCCACCAGCCAATCAGGAGTGAGTATGCAAATTAACCCAACCAAGGTGGCTACAGCCACAGAGAGAGCAGGAGGGGGCTTGGATTTTTCTGGTGATGGAGGAAGCCTAGCTTTCTGCACACCATGACCAGCCCAGATCTCCACACTAGGCTACAAAGTTTCAATGATAGAAGATAAATAAATCCGAACAAAAATGATGGCAGCCACGGAGCTAGAGAGAGGAGGCGGCTAGGGTTGCCCTCGGAGATGGAGGAAGCCAAGCTTTTGCATCCTTGGCCTGCCTTGGACTCCATTTAAGGCTACAAAGTTTCAATTATAGAAGATAAATAAATCCCAACAGAAATGGCTGCCACCACTGACCGAGCAGAAGGCTGGCCCCCACCCATGCACCAATCCTCTATTCTGTCTAATAAAAGAGTAATATGCAGATTGACCATCACTCCAAAACACAAGATGACTTCCCCCATGTGGTCAAAGATCCTGCCCCCCATGTGGACACAAGATGGCCACCAGAAGATGGCCAGCCAGGGGAGGCAGTTGGCAGGCAATCAGGCCTGCAAGGGTGGGAAGTTGGGGATGACCATGCCTGCCGGGAAGGGCAGTTAGTGGGGACCCAGGCCTTCAGGGGAGAGCAGTTTGTAGGGGGGAGACCAGGCCTGCAGAGGAGGGCAGTTAGGAGCACACAGGCAGATAGGGGAGCAGTTAGGCAGAGGAGTGGTTAGGAGGTGAGCAGGCTGGCCGGCAGAAGCAGTTAAGGGCAATCAGGAAAGCAGGCAGACAAGCAGTTTGGAGCCAGCAGTCCTGGATTGTGAGGGCTATCCGACTGCCCGTTTAGGCCCAATCCCACTGGGATTGGACATCCCTCAAGGGGTCCTAGATTGGAGAGGGTGCAGGCTGGGCTGAGGGACATCCCCTCCCCATACACGAATTTTTGCACCAGGCCTCTAGTAAAAACAAAAGGCCACTCACTGACATCTGCCACTGCAAATGATGGACTTTCTCCACAACTCCCGTATTTTATTAATGGTAAATCCAACTTCCATTTATTGTCTCTTCCTCATCAAAGTAAGTTTCTACATGGTCATGTACATCTATGTATGTGTTTCTGTATAAACACATTCTATTATTAATTCTTATATTCTTTTGTGAATCCCTATATTGTTAAAGTATGATTTTTATATTAATTATTTTCTCTTCTCCTTCCTCTCTTCCTCTATGTTTCCTTATTTTCTTCCTTAGCACTTTTTCTTGAGATTGGCACATAATACATAACCAACAAATACTCTTTAGCTAATTAATAATTGGACAAATTCCAATAAGGAGCAAGATTATTTTTAAGTCTCTCAAGAAAAAACTCACAGCTGAACATTTAAACATGCAAGAGCAGCTGTGAAACTCTCATCATTAACCACTCACCAGCATTATGTCACATACAATCTGAAAAATTCTACAAGACCAAGTTGTTTTGGGGACAAAAGTTACAGTCATCATGAAAACTTTAACTTACAATTCCCAGGTTTGAGGATAATTAAAATCACAGCTTGCAGGCTGCAGGAATAGCTACTGGAGTTTAATGTGCTATTGTGTACAGTGTGAGGGGTGATTATTTCCTCACCCCCAGCATTTTGGACTTTGATATCATTTCCTTCTTGTGAGTTAAATTGACCTAAGTGTCAATATTTTCCAACTCAAAGTGCAAATTAATTTTATGTACTTTTTCCCCTATAAAAGCCCCAGTCTACAAAATGGTAAGTGCTCTCCTGTTTGGGATTTTGCCAAATACCTCGGGCTTGAGTTTTGTTTTAGAAATCTGTGCGTCGTCCTCGGCAAACCTGGAGTGTTTCTAGACCCAAAACCCAATTACCAAGTGGATCCACCATCACATGGGCTTGCCATTGGGATTGCTCCTCCTGTTTACCCTGGGGAGGTATTGTGGCAAAATTAAAAGAGGATGAGGTACAGAGAACATTTTATTTGGAACCAGCTCTCT
>JAAGEH010000357.1:890945-910662 GCA_011751065.1 Lasiurus cinereus
TATAATATTTCAGGCAAAAGTGGCAGCATGTATGAGATTTGGATTTTGGTGAGAGTTTAATGTTTTGAGAACCGGGCCTCTATATGTATTATTTTAGGTCCGGTGCATGAATTCATGCACGGGTGGGGTCCGGCCAACCTGGCCAGGGGAAGGAGACATGGGCGGTTGACTGGCCTGCCTGCTGATTGAACTCCTGGTTGAGGGAACAATTTCCATATTAGCCTTTTATTATATAGGATATACACTGAGTGGCCAGATTATTATGTATTCAGAGTTGATAATAATCAGGCCACTCAATGTATATATGAGAAAGACCAATCTTAAACATTTTTATTTATATATCTATTCAATCATTCATCCATCTTTTAATAAGTATTTCCTTGTAAGAGGGACTATCCCAAGCACTAAGAAGGCAACATACATAAGTCATGGGCCCTGTTTCAAGTACTTTCAGTCTGTCTAGGGAAACAGACTAAATGGGGAACCATTACAACCAATTATAATGCAATGTGGTGTATACTGTATATAGCACAACCCAATATACAGAGTTCTTTGGGCAAAGAGGCTGCGATACCTTACTGGGAGAGCCACAGAATGCGTCACGGGGTCCGGGTGAGGAGTAAATTAACATCTTCTGGCTCCAACTCAGTTGCATTCCCTTAGAACACACTAAGCACATGAGAAGCTGTGCTTACCACATCACAAGTCCTCTGCAATAACCCAGCACCTCAGCAGGCAGCGGCAATATCTCACATGGAATCTGGAAGATGACAAATGGGGATCTCAAGGTGTTCAAGAGTAATCTGAATGAATAATAAATCATAACCATTCATTGAGAACTAACCCTCTGACACAGATCATGATTAGTGGCTTTAAGTGGGTTACTTTTCTTCTTAAAACAACAGTCTCATGACGGAGAAGCTTACAGCATCATCACTGTTCCGAGAAAGAAACTGATATATGCATGCATCTTACATACCTTTCCCAAGGTCAAAGGGTAATGATAAATCGTATCAGAGTTGCACCTAGGAATCTGACCTTACTTAGCACCTGTTGTCTTCTCAAGGAGGCCGTGAATGCCATCCTGTTTGCTTTTTCTATAAGTTATGAATCACTACTTGGTTAAAAAACAAAAACCAAAAAACAAACATCACTACAGTTTGGTCAAAATGTGGACTTGGTTAAAATGTAAACCCCAGCCTTTCTCTTTGCAAGTGAAGTATTGGTAATTTTCATGTCCTATGGAATAAGTTAAAATATTAACACATTCTTGATGATTTTGTCTTTTAATTTTTTTCTGCTCTATGTTTTAAGTTCCAAAGGATGTTTAGCCAACAACTGATTCCCCATTTATTAAGATTAATAAAATAAATGAACCTTAATGTCCAAGAGCAAGAGACTAGTTCGAATGCCATAAATAAGTTTTAATAGAATTATTTTAAAACTTTTAGTGTGCTCCTTAAATTTTTCTTATTTAAAAAAGAATAGAAACTCATGAAAGAAAAATAAAAAAAATCATGCATAATCTCTGCCACTTCAACATCTGTTGAAAACATTGTACGCATCTAAAATCTTCCAAGATAACTCTCTCTATATTATGTCACAATAAAGATAAGATTTAATATTAATACTAATTTGTTATCTTCCACAATTCCTTGACATTTAGGTTATTCACAGTATTCACTACCACAAACTACACAGAACAGAAATAACTGGCAAAAGCTGATTTAGAGATGTTACAAGTGAAAAAGTAGAACTCACTGGAACATTCTGAGAAAGGCACATTTTTAAAGATCGGTATGGCCAATCACACACTGAAAGGAAACAGTTACTGGCTTTTTAAGTCACCTTACTTTTTATCCCATGACTATAGCAGGGAATGGCATGACCATCTGCAGCGACCCAACTCTTCTTTCCAGGGCAGAAGGATGCCATGGCCCTAGTCCACTTGAACTTGCCAGTTATCCAGGTGCAAACGAAGATGCTTTTTCAGGGGGCTCTTTATATCCCAGGGTCCATCTTTGACATGTTGTATTGCTCACCTGACCTCTGAGCAAATCCTTTCTGCTCGATATTCAACTCATCCAGGCTCTGACCACTCCTCAGCACATGCAAACTCATCACTCTAGTACAGTGGTTCTCAACCTTCCTAATGCCGGGACCCTTTAATACAGCTCCTCATGGGGTGGTGACCCCCAACCATAAAATTATTTTCTTTGCCACTTCCTAACAGTAATTTTGCTACTGTTGTGAATCATAATGTAAATATCTGTGTTTTCTGATGGTCTTAGGAAACCCCTGTGATGGGGTCGATGGACCCCCAAAGGGGTCGCGACCCACAGGTTGAGAACCACTGCTCTAGTACAAGCCACTGTCATCTCCCCTGCTTACTCCCTCACAGCCTATTTCTCACACATAGACCAAAGGGACCTTATTAAACGCCAAGTCAAATATCCCACTCTGCATCTTGTTCCAAGAAAACACCAGAGTACTCCTACCCATGCAGTGCCCATGGTGTGTGCTGTTGACCTGTCCCGTCTCTGACTTCATCTCCTGATACTGTCCTCCTCCCTTCCTCTAGTCCTGCAACACTGGGTTCCTGGTTCTTCCTCAAACATGTGGGAGAGTCTCCTGCCTCAGCCCCTGTGCTCGTGTTAACGCAATTCTAGAATGCTCTTCTTACACATCCACATGGCCTGGTCCCTCGCAGCCTTCCAAGTCTTTGCCCAAATGTCACCTCTACATGGAGGACTTTTCCTGATGAATCTGTTTAGGTACAGCCTTTCCCATCTCTATGTCCCCTTTTCCTGTTTCGCTGTTCTTTTCAGCATGTATGACATCTTTCACAGTGTATGTTCAATCGATTGATTAATTTGGCCTATATCCCCCAAGCAGAATGTAAACTTTATGAGGACAAAATTTTCTGTTTTTTTTTTTTTCATTGCTATCACCCCAGTCACACAAAGTATGTGTCAGCTTTGTGGAGTGAGTAACCTTTCTGCCTTCATTCCAGTTATAGAAACACCCATCTTATTATATGTGCAGGCCCAGTGAGGGTTAAGATGGGAAGACAGGTACAAGTTCCTAGACCCAGTCAGGAGAAAGATAAACCCATATGAAAATGTCTTAGCCATACTGCTTTCCCTAGAAAGATCAATATTTTTAAAGCCAACCTTGTCTCAGCATCTTTGACCTAGGTATTATTATGTTTTTGTTTTCCTTCCCAAAAGAGGAAAATGACAGGGACATATTCTGAGAGGAATAATATGCTGATGTTAAACATGCTTATAAAGAATAAGCAATTCAGAAAAACAGGGGTATATAATCAGTAAATATACAGTAGTTAAGAAATCTCCTTCTGGATGAGAACAAAAAAGTTTGAATTATTTTATTTTATTTTTTAATATATATTTATTGACTTCAGAGAGGAAGGGAAAAGGAGAAAGAGATAGGAACATCAACAATGAGAGAGAATCATGGATTGGCTGCTTCCTGCATGCCCTACCCTACTGGGGATCAAGCCCAAAATCTGGGCATGTGCCCTTGACTAGAATCAAACCCAAGACCCTTCAGTGCACAGGCCAATTCTCTATCCACTGAGCCAAACTGGCTAGGGAAAAGTTTGAATTCTTTTAGATAATTTGAATGTAAGCATGTTCCTTATTCAGGCATGCTAACGCTAACTTTTAATTATAATAACACCTGATAGAAAGACTGGGTGATGCCGAAACCGGTAGCATCGGCCTGTGGACTGAAAGGTCCCAGGTTCAATTCTGGTCAAGGGCATGTACCTTGGTTGTGGGCACATCCCCAATAGGAGGTGTGCAAGAGGTAGCTGATGGATGTTTCTATCTCATCGATGTTTCTAACTCTCTATCCCTCTCACCCTCTGTGGAAAATCAATAAAATATATTTTAAAAATAAAGAAAGACTGGGTGATGAAATGAGAGCATGCCTGGCAAACACATAGCATGATACTCAATGTTTAAAATTGCAAACTATTGTCATTATCACTGTAATTGGACTAAATGAAGAAAGGAGGGCGTAGAATTGTACGTATGGCATGCAGTGACCACATAAGCACACATTAGCTCGAGGATTTCCAACCTCTGTCTTGGAACTGGAGGACTCACATGCTCACTGCTTCACACCTGCCTCAACTAGCCAGGCTCAGGTTCCAGCCTCTGCCTCTAACATGTCAGTTAGAAACCATTTCTGGTGTGATTCAGCTTCCTTTCAGTTATGTGACAGAGAGACTGATTTAATCTAAAGGGAATTTATTAGATCATAAAAACTAGGAAGTCTGGGCAGAGCTAGTTTTAAGGAAATTTAAACTGAGGCATCCAAATAAAATACTTTCAGCATTCTCTCCCCTCACCTCTCTCTCTCCCTCTCTCTCTCTCTCTCTCTCTCTCTCTCTCTCTCTCTCTCTCTCTTCCCTCTCCTTTTCCCTCTTGCTCTCTAAAGTCTGTTCCATCTTGGATTTATTTATTTTCAGGCAGACTTTCTCCCACATGAAAGCAAGACTTGATGGCCCATCTAATGCAGATGTTTCATACATTCGAGTAAGGACACCCTTCTCCATTGTTCTAGCAAACGTTCAGGAACAATTTTCTGTTGTCTGGGCTTGGTTGCCATGTCCATGCTGGAACAAAGCACTGTAACCCAGACATGAATCTCTGGGGCTTACTATGCTTACATAGAGGACTAAGAAATAAGATGAGGCCTTTGGGACCATCGTCACTGCAGGCATGGTGCACGAATTCGTGCATCAGTAGGATTTATTGTTCTGCTTGTGGGATGGGGCCAAAACCAGCTCTCCGACATCCCCTGAGGGGTCCTGGGTTGCAAGAGGGTACAGACCAGGCCGAGGGTCCCCATTGGTGCACAATCAGGACTGAGGAGGGTACATGGAAGGTTGGCCAGCTGCAGAGGGGCCACAGGTGGGCTCTAGGGTGTGTCTGGCCTATCTCGCTCAGTCCCGATTGGTTGGACTCGAGCAGAGCAGCAAGCTAACCTAATGGTCGGTGCATCTGCCCCCTGATGGTCAGTGCATATCATAGCAAGTGGTTGAGCGGCCTGAGCATATCATTAGCATATTACACTTTGGTTGGATGAACGGGCCACTGGACGACTGACACTTAGCTTATTAGGCTTTTGTTATATAGGATATAAAGGGAGGGATTGGTTTTTCTAAACAATTGTTCAGTAGGCAGAGAGAAAAAAACTGATATTCAGAGTGACTAACATGAGGAATCCATGATGATGGATGATTTGTTTATAGTTTTGCTTTTTCAAGAACGAATCAAATGATCTTTATTCATGATCCGTTATTCTCACGATTGAAATGAAAAAAAAAAGAGGGGGGGGGAATGGCCTTTGAATGTTGAGTGGCTGGTGAGATCATCCGATGGTGTGTGAATGGGTACATGCGACCCAAGACTCTCCATGGCGTAGCCCAGACCCAGCCGCACACAGATTGGACTTTTCAGCCATCCCTCCCTCACCTGCCACGTGTGCAACCTGTCACTCCATCCCTGATGCTCCAGTTTACAGGAAAACCACCGAGTCCTGTTCACACTTCCAGAGACTGATGATCCTATGGACAGAATCTGAGACCAGCAGCCAAAAGACCCCCGTGTCTGCTTCTGGTTTGTTCCTCACAGCTCTGTCCAGTGTCAGACGCTGCTGGGCCTCAGGTCCCCATCTATAATCAGAAAGTGTATTTTGGGCTTCAGCAATCTGTGATTCTCATTTCCCTTTACTGATGGAGTCACTAATTACTTCATTATAGGATTTCTCAAGACCAGCTACCTCCTGTTTGGTTCAATTAGCAAAACGCTAACATGATTGTTATTGATTCTGATGGTTGGGCTGCCAGGAGAGGGGCCCAGTGGGGGATCTTAAGCAGATTTTGTGTTTCTAATTCCAAGGTCATACATATAGACAAGCAGAGCTTCTGCTGTTTCTTTTCTTTTTTTAAATATATTTTATTGATTTTTCACAGAGAGGAAGGGAGTGGGATAGAGAGTTAGAAACATCGATGAGAGAGAGACATCAATCAGCCGCCCCCTGCACACCCCACACTGGAGATGTGCCCACAAGCAAGGTTCATGCCCCCGACCGGAATCGAACCTGGGGCCTTTCAGTCTGCAGGCCAACGCTCTATCCACTGAGCCAAACTGGTCTTGGCTTCTTCTGCCTGTTTCTAAATTCCTGCTTAGAAAATGCTCGCTCCCCAGCATTCTCTTCCCTCTGCAGATGCCCCCCGTCTCTCACTTTGCCCTTTAGGTTCAGAGAAGGAGAGGAGAAATGGAGAGTGGTGAGACTGGCCAGAACAGAACCTTTGCTATTCTTCCGGAAAAACCACAGAATATCAGGCAGAAGATGAATCTTAGAGATTATCCCAGGCAGAAGGAACATTTACTGAGTATCTGAGGGTATAGGCACAGAAAGAACATACGCTGCAGAGTCAGAGTGGGGTTTGAACTGTTGCTTTTTTTTACCTACAAATGAGTAAGCTTGGGGGAGAATTTCTTTGTTTCTTTATTTTTTAAATTTTAATTTAATTTAATTTTTTATTAAATCTTTGTTATTCAGATTATTTTAATTGTTCCTCTTTTTTCCCCTCCATAGCTCCCTTCCACCGGGCTCCTACCCCTCCCTCTACCCTTACCTCCCCCCTACCCCCTGCATTGACCTCATCCATAGGTGTATGATTTTTGTCCACTCTCTCCCTGCACCCTTCTCATGGGGGAGAATTTTTTCACTTTTCTAAGTCATTTTTTTTATCATATATATGGATATGACAGTTTGACTAATAACCCTGCCCTTCATATATACTCATATCATAATCCCCAGAACCTCTGAACACATTACTTTACATGGCCAAAGAGACCTTGCAGGTGGGACCCAATGTATTGGCCAGAACATTTATAAGTCATAAAGTGTGGCGAGAGAATCAAGTCGGACAAAACGATATCGTAAAGACAAGAGCAGTTGGGGGGATGCTGTGGAGTGACATTGGGGACCCGCCGAGTAATGCGGGTGGCTGCTGTAAACCAGAAAAGAGAGGATAGACACTTCCTGTGGTCTGTAGAAGGAAGGCTGCCCGGTGGACACGTTTTAGACTCGTGCCCTCCAGAACTGCACATAATCCATGTGTTTTTACAACCATTATGGTCATTGTATCTTTTACCCTTCCTCATCCTTTTGCTCTTTTCTTCCTCTCCCTCCTCCTTCTCTCCCTCCTCTTCTCCCTTTTTATCTGATTGAAACTAATAGAAAGAAAGAGATAAAAAAAACTAGCATTCAATAAGAACCTTCTAGGAGCCAGGCACCATCCTTGGTGATTTTACTTGCCTAACTAAACCCAATCTTCTACCAACTCTGGGGCCAGGTTTGAGTATTTCCCCTTTAGAGGTGAAGAAATCAAAGTCTACTGATGTCAAGGGGGTTGCTTCCAGAGCGCTGACAGTCCCGAGACTGTGGATTACTCTTGCCTCCCTCATCCACTGCAGCTCCACATCTATTCCAAACCAAGAGCTGTGGACCTGCATCCTGTGTGCGGTTGACCAGAGTTGGACTGGGCCTGGAACTCCATCACCATGGCAACAGCAAGCCCTACCCGGGTTGTGGCATGGCACCCGGGTGGGCAGGGTGCAGATGTTGGGGAGTGATGCTGTGTCTGGGATGGTGCTGCCATCTGCCTGAAGACATTTCTTTGCTCAGGACAGCAAATAGCCCGTCACCCCGTATCATCGCACATTGCTCAGTTCAGGACAAAATAAAGAACGGCCATCTATCAAATGCCTGATGGATGGCAGGCTTGTGCCAGCTTTTTCTCTACGATTCACATTACAGTTCTCCGAGGCCCGTATTGTTTTCTGTGTTTACAGGGCTCAGAGAAGAGAATGCTCTTGCCCACTCCCACATGTAGCACCCGGCTGTGCCCTAAGACCAAGCCACCCCTTCTCTTCAGAGCCCACACTGCACCAATGCCAAGCAGAGATGAGCATAGTCGTCTTCAAAGACATCGAGTCGAAGCCAGCATTGTGTTCATTGAATCATTTCCGTTTCCTTCTTACCCCTTTCTCTGCCTCTTTCTTCTTGAGTCACATGATCATTTGGCAGTCTTCACATACACATTGGCACCAGGAGCTGTGGTGTTCCTATCTTGGTGGGTTGGAGAGTCTGCAATGCTGAGGAGGGAGGATTAAGCCAGTGATTGCAGAGGGGGACCATCCTCCACTCTGCCACAGGCCCAGCCTGGGACTCATCACCCTGCGCTCTGGCCCAGTATCAGTGTCCCTATGGATTCTCTGCTCAAAGCCCCCAAAATGGCCTGGTGGATGGAAGGCAGTGTGCTGGGGAGGGGATGAGGCCGGATTCAGAGCTGGACAGAGATGAACCTGAGGCGTGACTCTGCCATTCCAGAGCTCTGTGGCGTGGTCCAGTTGACACCCATTTCTGAGCCTCAGTTTCCTCTTTTGTAAATGGCCATACAAGGTTGATCAGATCATATAGTTTCTAGGGCCCCCAGAGCATAAAGGGGCCATGGAGGTCACCTCACTCAACCTGCTAGTTAGACCCCAAAGAACTGAGGCTCAGAAACAATTACTCTCCTAAGACCCCTTGGCCACCAGAGGGGCACCTGAGTCAGGGTCCAACATTATTTCCTCTAAACAGTGGTTCTCAACCTTCCTAATGACGCAACCCTTTAATACAGTTCCTTTATGTTGTGGTGATCCCCAACCATAAAATTATTTTTGTCGCTCCTTCATCACTGTAATTTGCTACTGTTATGAATCTTAATGTAAATGTCTGTGTTTTCTGACGGTCTTAGGAGACCCTGCTAGCTGTTCACGACCCACAGGTTGAGAACCGCTGCTCTGAAACATGTTTCTTCTGTGGATCCAATGTGAGACGTGGTCACTGGCTGTGCAGGGGCCGGTTTCAGCATGGGCAGCCTTGATAGGAGGTGCCGGGCCTTCTCTGCCTTCTAGAGGTCTTTCTGCAGCCAGACCAGGGTGAGGACGACCTCAGGACTCCGTCTCCAATCTCACTCTAGTCTCTGAAGCACATAAAATAGCCTGAAAGCATGTAAGATGGAGAATAAATTAAGTACACTGGATTAATTGGTAAGCTCATAAAGTAAGAATCTCTAATGAAACCATTAAGAAAATTCCCCTAGACTATGCTTAATGCGTTTACTTCGGGCTGAGATGAGCAAAAAGTACCTTACATTTACCAGATCAATTAGAATCTGCCGGGTCTGAAACCCCACTCACAACTCCTTATTTCCAGCAAATTCTCTTTCCCTGGGAAACGTCACTTCTTCCTGTGCTCTCGCTCCAGTTCCCTCCTCCTTTCTTCAAGGTGGTTCTGCCATAGGGATCCTGTCTCTCCACTTCCTAGTAGGCAACTGGGTTGTAGATGTTTCCGTCTACCCTGGGGGCGGCCTGCTGGAGATACTTGTGATTCAACTGCAAGTTCATCCTTGTTTTCAGGAGACTTTCATTATTGGGAAGAGACAGACAGCTCTAAACAAGTTGATAATATATAATTTAACATCAAGTAGTGCAAGATGCTAGGAAGAAAGAGTAAGTCGGGAAAGGCAGGGGTCTGGTAGGAGTGAAGGCAGTGAGGGTGTATTGTTGGCAATGAGGAGGGCGGTGGTGAGTGTGATCGGAGTTGGGTGCTGGTAGCATTTGGGGCGCTGCTGCTGGCAGTGTGGAATGGGGGTGGTGATGATCCTGGTGGTCAGGGGAGGGGCATAGCGACTGTAGGGGTAGAAATGGCACTGATGGCAGTTGCTGTGGTAGAAGGCTATTTCAGATGATCTTGTCAGAGAAGGCTTCCATGAGAGAATGATATCCGAGTCACCCTGAATCAGAAGGAGCTGGATCAGCCAAAATCTCAGAAGACAACATGCAAAGCAGGGGAAATGGAAATGCAAGAGGTCCTGGGTGTCATTGCTTAGTCCCCCGCTCTGCTCCCTGTTTGGGACCCTGAGTTGTGACTGACACTTTCTCTGTGGCTCCTTCCGGGGCTGAGCCAAGTCGCCCTCCGTGGGAATCTGCCTGATGAGTACTTTCTAATTAGTCATTTCCATGCAAATCCTTCTTTCCTGGCCTCCTCCTGCGAACCCGAACTTCAAACTGTGCGTATAAATATCGCTCTCAAGGCGTGTTTCTGTCCAGAAAGGACATAAAACTTACGATTATTAAAGTCCCCAAGGCAACACAGATTCAACATTTCCATCGCCATTTTTTTCCTAATATTAATCTCCAGTCCGATGTTGCCCTTCTCAGAGCAAGCCTACATCTATTCATCCTGGCCCAAGAGCTGAAATCTGGGTTATGCCCAACTCTTTTCAAGTCGGTCTGAAAGTCCTGTCACTCTTATTTCCTTTACATTATGCACTTGGAGATTGTCAAGGCTTGGCCAAGCATGATTTATGTGTCATTGGTGACAATGGGAATCGCTGCAGTACATCCAACCTTGTTTACTCAACATAGAACTCAAAATAACCCCATACTCATTCCCGTGGGCTTTGTTCTTGTCAGTCCTTTACAAACATTGCAAAATATGTGTCATGTCACTGGTAGGCAGATTTTTTAGCAAAAAAATGGGAAGAGGATGGGGCTTTCCACCATGTCCTTGAAGATGATGGCGAAGGGTGAGGGACTGTGTGTGTATTGCCCTTCCTCCAGGCGCTGGAAACAAATGAAATCCGTGGGGAAATTCAATAAGAGCCTAACAGAGCAAAGGCAGTGAATGAAATTCGGAGGGTAAATTAATTAAGCTAAGCTAAAATGAGTGGATGTGGGTTTGAGATTCGGTGGGAGTCTGGGCGATGGAGAGCTGAAAGAGAAAGGAAGCATACTGGCAGGGAGCTGATTCAAGGTCTAAGATTAATTATCATGCACCACCTAATTAGGCAGTCTCAATCCCTACCATGCCCATTGAGTGACTTTCCCGAACACAGGGGATGAGAAAGTGATGTGATTCTGGAAGCTGGGGGGGGCGGGTCTTGCTTCTAATTTTCACTTCAGACAGATAATCAGGAAGCTCCCCCTTATCTTTTTCTGATGATTTTTTAAATCTTTTTTTAGTCTAATTTAAAAGAGCCGCTCTCTTCCAGATGACTTTCCCCTTTCTTGTGAAATCATCATTTGCATTCTTGTCATCTGAATATCAAAATGCCAAGTGCCTTTCTGCTGGGTATATAATTTATACCAGGTGGCATGCCGAATACAAATCTCCTTCCTCTGTTTGTTTATTTATACCATTTACTACCTGGAGGACTTTTGTTAAGATATAAAATTGCTAATGTATGCCATCAGGGTAAATGTGGTCTGGTGTAAAGTCATCTGCGTCTTACACTAGTCCCGGAAGCAGGAAATTGATAGTAGCTGCAGTTGGTTGATATTTAAGTGGGGTAAGAAAGTTTAAATACATTTGCTAAAACCACATGACTGGTAAATCACTGGAGCTCAAGATGGAAAGCCAGGCTTTTGCATCTCATCCCACCAGCCTGCCCTCTTCCATGCTGATGAAGCTGGGATCTGTTACCAAGTCCAGTCACACATCCGGGTTGATCTTTGCGC
Source organism: Lasiurus cinereus (assembly GCA_011751065.1). Lineage (NCBI taxonomy): Eukaryota > Metazoa > Chordata > Mammalia > Chiroptera > Vespertilionidae > Lasiurus > Lasiurus cinereus. Next base: position 902,558 of record JAAGEH010000357.1, read on the forward strand.
AAACAGTTCAATACCATTTCATCCAGAGCGACAAAAAAATTAGAAGTTGAAAAGGTTGTCATTTGAACTCAAATCACAAGACCATTGAAGCTGCGCCATCAAACTCAGGTACTTTTTACTCTAGTACAGTTATTTTATATTTTAGAACTACAATTTGATGTTCTTCTTCTTTCCGTGTTTCATTTCTTTGCGGAAATGTGTTGTTTCGGTAGCGTTTGTGATTATTGGAGCTGTCTTTCAAGCCTGGTAGAGCAATTCCAACATCTGTGGCATCTGGATATTGTGCCTGTTGATTGTCTTTTCTCCGTTAAGTTGATATTCTTCTGTTTCTTGGTATAATGAATGTTTTGGACTGTACCATGGACATTTTGAGTGTGAAAAGACTACAGTTCCTATCTATAGCTTCTATTTTATCAGTGTCTTAGCTTGGCCTGCTATAAAAATATGCCATAAACCGTGTTGCTTATAAACAATAGAAATATATGCCTGAAAATTGCGGAGGTTGGAAATTGGAGATGAAGGTGCTCTGGGGTCTGGCCAGAGGCATCTTCTGGGTTGCAGACTGCCAACTCCAGCTTGTTAGAGAGCAGGGAGGAGAAGCAGTCCTCTCTTCACTTTCACATTAATTGAGTTCAGAGAGGAAGGGAGAAGGACAGATAGAATCATCAGTGATGAGGGAGAATCAGTGATTGCCCCCTGCATACCTCACACTGGGGATTGAGCCTGCAACCCCAGGATGACTGGGAATTGAACCATGACCTTCTGGTTCAGAGGTCAATACTCAACCACTGAGCATGCTGGTAGGGCTCTCTATTAACTTTTTGTTTTGTTTTTTTGTTTGTTTTTCTTATTTAAAAAAATATATATTTTATTGATTTTTTTACAGAGAGGAAGGGAGAGAGATAGAAAGTCAGAAACATTGATGAGAGAGAGACATCGGGTCAGCTGCCTCCTGCACGCCCCACAGTGGAGATGTGCCCACAAGCAAGGTACATGTCCCTGACCAGAATCGAACCCAGGACCTTTCAGTCCGCAAGCTGACGCTCCATCCACTGAGTCAAACCGGTCTTGGCAACTTTTTGTTTTGTTTTGTTAAAAATCCATTATTTTATTGAAGTATAACTGACATAGAACGTAGTCAGTTATGAGGTATAATTTAGTTTCAGATGTACAACATACCAAGTACATATTTGTATACATTGTGAAATGATCACCACAGGAAGTCTAAATATCATCCATCACCATACATAATTTTGTCAGAGGAAAAGCACAAATGCCAATTATAAAATAAACTAGAGGCCCAGTGCATGAATTCATGCATGGGGGAAGGGGTGTCCCTCAGCCAGGCCTGTACCATCAGGGGATGTCCAACTGCCAGTTTAGGCCTGATCCTTCTCAATTTGGGACCGCTGGCTCCTAACTGCTCATCTGCCCGCATGATCACCCCTAACCACCTCTGCCTCGGCCCCATCACCATGGCTTCGTCCAGAAGGACTTCTGGAAGGTCATTTGGCTGTTTGCTTTAATTAGCATATTGTGCTTTTATCACCATAGGTAAGTCCTGTTCTCTGTTAACTTTTATAAGGACACCAATTTCATTCATGAAGACTCCATTCTCAAGGCTTTATCTAATCCTAATTATCTCTTAAATACCATCACATAGTGTGAGGGGGAGGGATGCTTCACCAGAGGCATTGCAGGGGGACAGAAACATTCAGTCCACAGCAAGTAGGCTGCCAACCTGTGTAAGGTTCACAATTCTTGTCCTGGCTCCCTTCTGTGGCTTAGAGATAAAATTGAGTGCTTAAAGACTATGAAGCACTATTCTAGTTGCTCAATGTGTGTGTTACCCAGACAAGAGGATTCTGCCTGAAAGTGTCCATGGTTCTGACAGGGCAGGAGAAAGAGACCATCTAGTTACTCAGGGCTGGGGTTCAATGAGCACTGTGCCCAGAGGATTCACCCAAGGTGTTCTTTGTGCTTCTCAAGCCCCAAGGTCTCTCATGACACACCCTTTCACCACCACCTTTCAAAGTTCTTCTACTAGGTAACATATATTTTGTCCATTTAAAACAGTTGTTTAAAGGGCAAAGTAAAACAGAGTATGTTTTCAGACAGTCAGAACCAGTAGAAATCCATTTTTTACTCTAAAGCCCATGCTTTCTCTAGTATTTCACAGTATTCTAAGGCTGTGATATTTTAAACAGTATGTTTTCTACCTATTTTTTTCTTTTGAAAGAGTTGCCTGCATTCTTTGTGTGTGTGTGTGTGCCTTGTTTATTTATTTTTATTAATGTGTTACATGTATACATATCTTCCCATATTCTACCTACTTTTAAATTGGATTCTGACATTAAACTATATCCCTTCCACTCTCCTTGTTCCCTCAAATTTCCCATTTTCCTCTACATAATTTGCCACAGTCATATGTAGAATATGTTCTCTCTCTCTCTCATGGGGTTCTTTCATTACTCCTCATGTTCGGTCCCTAACGACAGGGATTACAGTTAGCAGTCATATCTGCATGTATATCATTAGTCTGGTTCACTGGAGGGTGGGATGACAGTGGGTTGTTCCAAGGGCACATGGACAGGACACTGTCTGTTGAACTGAGAACATGAGTGCAGAGGACGCATCCAGGAGGAAGGAGGCCTCTGATCTGTTCTCCTTTCCTCTTCCATGCATCTGGCCTCGTTGATAATTGACAGAGAGCATTGTGGGAGAAGTCTAGCCATCACTCTCCTCCCCTCTTTTGATTTTGGCTTCTATGTGATTGAAGCGAAGAGAAGTGGGTTTATTATCACTGTTCTTCGGTTCTTCTTTGCGAGTATCCCGTGTTTTAACCTTTGGTTAGGCCCTGAGGGAAGTAGAATAGAGCCGGAAAAACCAATGGAGACTTAAGTTTCCCTGTTATTCATTCTAGGATATCTGTTAACTATTTTGGCTGTTGGGAGTTTAATTCTAGCTCCATTTCAGCATCAGCCCTGGTCCCAGACTCCTGTATATGCGTGTGTGTGTGTGTCCACATGCATGTGCGCACACACACTTATGTCTCCCTCACAGCCCTTGGAAAGATGGGTTTGGTCAGTAAGAAGAAAGGGGTTGATAACTGAAAGTAGGTACAAGAACATTTGTAGCAATGCTGTTCTCTAGATCCCTGAGACTCTAACAGAGTAGAAGTCTCCTATTAACAACACTAGGGGAAAGTGTCATATGATAATGGAAGGGGTTTGATTTTTTTAAAAAAATATATTTTATTGATTTTTTACAGAGAAGAAGGGAGAGGGATAGAAAGTCAGAAACATCGATGAGAGAGAGACATCGATCAGCTGCCTCCTGCACATCTCCTACTGGGGATGTGCCCGCAACCAGGATACATGCCCTTGACTGGAATCGAACCTGGGACCCCTCAGTCTGCAGGCCGACGCTCTATCCACTGAGCCAAACCGGTTTCGGCGAAGGGATTTGATATTTTATTTCTATAAGAAAGAATGTATGTGTTCTCAAAATCATAGCACTTCAGCATGGGTAGTCTCAGAGATGACATGTGAAAGGATGACCAGTGGCATGGTCTGTCTGGCCATTGTCCCCTTCTTCTCCTCTCTCTCCTAAATATCTGTGGGTCCCTCTCAAAGTTATGTGAAGATGCAAATATTCTTAGAGAAAGACAAAGACTGTACTTTGCCCAGGAACTAACTACTAGTATATTCTACTAGCCACTCACCTGTTAGAATTGTAGAAGAGCCGAAACCGGTTTGGCTCAGTGGATAGAGCGGATAGGCCTGCGGACTGAAGGGTCCCAGGTTCGATTCCGGTCAAGGGCATGTACCTTAGTTGCAGGCACATACCTAGTAGTGGGGGTGCAGGAGGCAGCTGATTGATGTCTCTCTCATCGATGTTTCTAACTCTTTATCCCTCTTCCCTTCCTCTCTGTAAAAAAAAAATCAATAAAACATATTTTAAAAAAAGAATTGTAGAAGAGACTGAGACCCAAGGAAAGTAGAATCTACCCTCTGCCCACTAAGACAATCTTCCAGATGTATTTTTCTTCTGTCGTTTTCCAGAGGTGGCAAAATGACTGCTGCCTCATGGACAGTGGGAAGATGGGTACTTGAGACCCTCTCCTGTAACTGCAGTCCCAGCTACTGCGGTGGCGAGGGTGCTGGATGAAGCGATTTCATCAGCAACTGAAATCAGCTTACGGGTCATAGACATCGGGCCTTCTCCTCCGACAAGCCTGCCTCGCTCTCTCCTTTTTCAGTGCATCTTCAGGAAACACCGCTCATGGACTCAGCCAAGAAAGCTGAGCCCCCCCCCCAAAAAAAAAAATTAAAAAGAAAAAAATCACAGCTGTGACATACAGTTTGGTCTCCCACTGCCCCTCTGGCCCAGCCCTCTGCCAGTTGGATTCTCCGCTTCCCCTCGGCAGAGGTGATGGAGCAAGAAAACAGAGGCTCACCTCCACAGCCAGGGAGCGCTTCTCGGGTCTGAGCATCAGATGCAAACTGTGTCTGCCCCCTCTGAGAGCCAGGGCTGTCACTGTGATTACAGACTGGGAGGGGGGGCCCGAGGATGCCAGGCCTCAGAAGCAGCAGATTTCCTCCAGGTGGGTCCTCGGCCCACAGAGCAGAAGCCAAGGAGGTGGAAATAGAGGGCTCTGAGCGGCCTGCGGGTGCCACTCCGGCTCCCGGGCTGGGAGCGTTTAGGAAAGAACTCTGAGCTCCTAGACTTTAGATGCACAGTGGCACCTCGAGATACGAGTTTAATTTGTTCCGTAACCTTGAGGCGTGGGAAACTATGAGATGCTCAAGTCTCAGTAAACTGGTGGGTCGTGTGCAGCCGGCCGATCCGCGCGATGACTCCTATCTCAAATGTTGCTCGTATTTCAAAGCAAAGATCGCTCGCTCGACGGCTCGTATCTCAAACATCTCGTCTGTTAGGGCACTCGTATCTCGAGGTACCACTGTAAATAAGACACGGAGCGAAGCCTCCACACCAGGGGAGTTTAACTCCACAATGCCATGCAGCGTGTCTGTGACACTTTTAAAGAAAAGCGGGTAGAGGGACAGACATGCTCCTCCTCGCTAGAAGGAATTGCTTCGAAAATGTTAACGTTGCCGAAACCGGTTTGGCTCAGTGGAGAGAGCGTCGGCCTGTGGACTGAAGGGTCCCAGGTTCGATTCAGGTCAAGGGCATGTACCTTGGTTGCAGGCCCATCCCCAGTGGGGGGCGTGCAGGAGGGGCCTGATCGATGTCTCTCTCTCATCGATGTTTCTAACTCTATCCCTCTCCCTTCCTCTCTGTAAAAAAAAAATCAATAAAATATATTTTTTTTAAAAAGAGAAAATGTTAATGTCTATTTTTGAGTTTCCACCTTGAGTATCAGGCATACACACGTGGAAATGGCATGTTCTTTCGGGATTTAGAACTTGAGAACAGAGGGAGCCACAGAAATGCGCAGTTGCCCTATACATGGTTAGTAGCAATATGCTTCTCAGGATGTCAACACACACTGCAGGGTGAGGCCTGTGTGTTGGACTCGCCCCCAAGCTAGGTTTAAGGCCAGGTTCTGTCTCTCCTAGCTCCGTGGCTTTGGGCCAGTCCCTGCATCTCTCCGAGACTCAGTTTCCCCACCTGTGAAAAGAGAACGACAGTATCTCTTCTTGGGAAGATGAAAGGAAGACAAGGCAGTCGGCGTGTGTCTGACATGTGCAGGAAATACCCCAAACCCAGTCATCCTGCACTGATACCTTTGGGATTTGGGGAAAAGGGACAGAGGTTCTCATTCAGGAGCTCTCAAAGGTTTCTGCTGAGAGGTGGGTCTGAGGAGGGTTCTTTTACTGGACTGAGGGGGTGGGAAAAGGCATTGCTGGTGGGAGTATGCGTGGAAAGTAGAATGGAAGGTTCTTGGTGGGCTACTGTGCCGTGGGAGGCTATTTTGTAAAAAATAGTGAGAAGATCTCGAGTTCCATCGGAAGAATATGCACTTGATTAAACAGACACTGGAAGGCCCTGAAGGCCTCGGACTAGGAAAGTGACAGACTGAGCGCTCTTTTCCTTTTGAGAAAGATCTCTCAGAAGGCTAGGAGTGGGGGGGCTGGGTTTCAGGGGGAGGGCTCCAGAAAGACCTCAGGGTCAGCCCTGTAGTGGGGCGGTGGTGAGAGGGAGATTAAGTATCAGAAATTAGCCACAACCGGTTTGGCTCAGTGGAGAGAGCATAGGCCTGCGGACTCAAGGGTCCCATGTTTGATTCCGGTTAAGGCATGTACCTTGGTTGTGGGCATATCCCCACAACCAAGTAGGGGGCATGCAGGAGGCAGCTGATCGATGTCTCTCTCTCATTGATGTTTCTAGCTCTCTGTCCCTCTCCCTTCCTCTCTGTAAAAAAGTCAATAAAATATATTAAAATATATATATCTATATCTATCTATATATCTATATCTATCTATATCTATATCTATATCTATATCTATATCTATATCTATATCTATATCTATATCTATATCTATATCTATATCCATATCCATATCCATATCCATATCCATATCTATATCTATATCTATATATATATCTCAGAAATTATAACGGCTTAGTTTGCATCCGTCTAGCATGATTCTGATTTTTCTTTTAAGGGGAAACATTTTGGAAGCAGGGATCAAATATGAAAGCTAAGGGAGAGGGGAGGAGGTGGGGGTGGTGGGAGGGGACTGGTGGACTGAGTGTTCTTTCTATTCTTTGTCTACTTGACACTTGTAGAGTGGCTCTAGTAACTCATGTCGCAGAAGCACCTGTTAATGAGACTTGGCATTTAATTGGCATCAGTTGGCACAGAGGCTGACGATGGATGTCACTGGTGTGTGAGTGCAACAGAATATTGAGAGAAGCTAATCTTGCATCCCATAGAGGGCACATGTGCTAGGACAAGTGGTCTCTAGGGAAACCAGGTCCGTCACTCAGCCCCTGGTGAGTGCCAATATACAGGCAGGGGGATGGCAGACCAAGCTGTGCCCTCTCGGAGCTGACAAGTGGGAAAAGCATTAGGCTGGGATCTGGAGCCTTTGGTACTTATTTTGTCTGCTCCACCGACTTACTATATGTGTTTGGACCTGGGGCTATGTGGCTTTTGTGGGTCTCAGCTAATTTTCCTGGAAAAATGGTTCTGAAAGTAGATATTCTAAGCTGTAGCTATTAGGGGTGATCGCCTGGTCTCTGGCTCGGTCCATCTGGATATTTTCTCAGACTGTTACTGACCACTTTGATGTCGCAGGCCCCAGAATAAGCTCTAGGTTCCAGGGTACACAGTGAAGTAAGAAACTGCTCAATTTTTAAGGATCTCACAGCACATAAGGGTAACACTTAACTGACTACATTGATTTAAATGTAGAATATACTATGATAGAAGCGAGTGTGCAACCCAACAGAAGTATGGATGGGAAGGGGCATATTGCACTGCACAGATTGGCTTCTCCTGTATGTGTAGTGAAATATTTCTCTGTCTTCTTCTGATAAGGACACATGTGTTTACATCTAGGGTCTACCTGGGTAATCCAGGAGAATTTCCCTTCTCAAGGCATTTACCTTAATATCATCCGTGAATGCCGGTTTTTGTCAGATAAAATGACCTTCAGGTTCCAGGGGTTTGAAGATTTGAATGTAGATATGTTTTAGATGGTTGTTTTTTCTAGCCGACTACAGTGTTCTCAAATGTCACCTGGATCACCCTAGATGGCGTGGCTCAGGGGATAGAGCATCGGCCTGTGGACTGAAGGGTCCCGGATTCATTTCTGGTCAGGGCCACATGGCTGGGATGCAGGCTTGGGCCCCAGTAGGGGACATGCAAAAGGCAGCCAATCAATGATTGACTCTCATCATTGATGTTTCTCTCTCTCTCTCCCTCTCCCTTCCCCTCTGAAATCAATACTAATAAAATACGGATTAGAAAAAGTCATCTGGATCGAATGAAGGGACCTACCTTATTAGCTACAAATGGAAATTAAAAGTAGTACCCCCTCTGGCCAATCTCCTCCCCCTCCTCCTCCTCCTCCTCCTCCTCCTCCTCCTCCTCCTCCTCCTCCTCCTCTTCCTCCTCCTCCTCCTCCTTCTCT